>JAKCPI010020564.1:0-10576 GCA_023213315.1 Euborellia annulipes
AAAAAAATATAATTATATTCATCTATCATAAAACTTTAAAAGTTTTAATTTAATGACCTAGGATATGAGTTAAAATTAATATACAAGTATATGAATAAGTATCGCTTTAAAAAAAATATGAATTTTCCTTCTTTTTTCACATACTTTCGTAGTTTAATTTTAATACACCCAGTAATGTGAATTTAAATTAATATAAAAGTTTATGAACAAATTACCAACTTCTTTAACTTATCTTTTTCTTTGTGTGCCGCCAAATTTTGAAATCGTTAAAAGTGCACCGCGACAAGTTGAGAATCACTGGTCTAAACGTTCTCAAATAACTCGACTACCTCAAGGAATTTTTAGTTAATATTATTTTATAATTGTTTTAAGGAAAACTTGAAATTATTCTTTTTAAATTCATTTCCAAAATCTATATTGATTAAATTCTGGTTTGAAATTCGCGCTCTAAACTATTTAAATATTTATGAAGTCATACTAATTAAATAATTTTTATAAAGTAATTCAACTAAATAACTATAGAAATTAAAATTAAAATTAACAATTTCACCAAAATAATTAATTTTAAAATATACAAGAAATTGGTTAGGTTGGCACCAGGTTGGCACCAAATTCTGTTTTTGAAGTAGCTGATTTAACGCATAGTTAATTGAACGTGTATTATTATTTAAAATGAAATATAAATATTTAATCAATATATTGAAATAGGAACATTTTACTAACAAAATCGTAAGTATTGAATTTGAATTTTTTCATTGAAATTTTTTTTTTTTCTCAAATTTTTTTTTTTTTTTCAAATCAATTATTGTTTGTCATTTTTCAGGTGAGGTTAGTCTCCAACCAGGGAATAAACTCCAATCATACTGCAAATGAAATGTAATTCTTTATTACTTCTCAAAGAAGATGAAAATCGACATATTTTTTGTATTGAATTATTAAAATGATTTGTATTTGTGTTTAATTTACTTGGAAATGTATAAAAATTTATTTTTTGATACAAATTTATTATTTTAATACTTTAATTTGTTTTATTATTTAGTAAAATTGTATATTTTAATATAATATAATTTTTTTTTAATAAATAAAAAATAAAATAAATAAAAAAAACTATTATTTCACCTAGACCACTCACTTTCCCTCAAAAGTATAAACTCGTAAGGACTTTAATTTTTGTTTATTAAAGCTTTTGTGGTTTGAAATATTATTATTAGGAGAATTTTTAATTATAGACCACATATTTGTATTAAATATTTATTAAAAATATATATATTTGTACAGTATTTATATATTTTTAATAAATATTTAATACAAATATGTGGTCTATAATAAAAAGTTCCTCCTACTTTCATTTTTCACAAAAAGTATATTATTTCTCCATAAACCCGTAATTTAAATTTCATATACCAAAAATGAATTTATTCATATACCCGTAATTTAAATTTCATATACCAAAAATGAATTTATTCACATACCCGAAAATGAATTTTTTCTTATAGCCGAATATGAAAAATTTCATATCTGGGTTTGTGAAAATTCATTTTTGGTATATGACCTTTCTCATATACCCAAAATGAATATTCATAAACAGTTTGTGTAACAGACTTCCTATACATGTGTATGAATCTGGCTCGAGAATTTTTAACAGTGTATAAACAAGTGAAAAATGCCCCAATTATCCTTAAAGGGGAAGGAAAACTTACATATAATTTTTTAGAATCAAAATAAATTTTACTGTTACAAAAATCTTGTAAAATTTTAATTGAAATTATATGAATATTTGATAATATTAATTTAATTATATCCACGTTTTACCGGTATAATAATAAAATGACAAAATCATTAATGACAGAACAATTATAATAATAAAGAAGTGATTAATCTCGTGAGAAACTCTGTGTGCTCTATATGCCAATGGTAATATTAACAAAAGATATAAAGAAATAAGTCAGTTAAAATAACAAAGACAATTTTTTAAGCAATTCAAAACTGATTGCTCGGGGTCACCGATCCCCACCTTTCGCCGCTCTCGGCATCCACTTAACCACAACGATTGTGGTGACTGTTGCTATTATCCGTTGCCAGGTCCCCTGGCCAGATAAAAGTTTAAAAGAGTTAAAATGTATCATCTATTGTAATAGTAACTTATTGAAACTAAAGCCTGGCAGTTAGGCAGCCCAAATGGCCACAAGCACTGAACGACCCTTTTTAACCAACCCTTCTTGTTAAAAATGGTCTTTCGGCCTATTGTCTCGTTTTGAAAAAAGTATTTCTCACTTAGAACAAGAAAGCTTTAGTGTGCGGGTGCCATTTGGGCTTCCAATACTATTGGTATAGATGGTACTTATAATACTTAAAGGGGTTGTTGACACATTACGTAACGATTTTTTTACAATTTCGTAGTCCCCCTTATCGCAGTTAGTCACATACAAACATACCCCCTACAAGTATTATGTCAGAACTACCCCCCCGGATACAATTTCTTCTACAAAAGTCATATCATTTTACTTTTTTTCTTTAGTAAATTTTTTTTCTTTCGTGACTCAAATAATCACTCTAATTCTTCCCTGTTGTGAAAATCATTTGACTTTTTTTTTTTCAAAAAATTTGCTATGAATTCAACTTTGAATTGTTATGTTCCACTTAGAGAAACCCCGGGTCCCCCGCACTCACAATTATTAACGTTTTGTCCGGACCTCTCCCCCCTCTCCCTCCCATAACGCGTTACGTAAATGTGAACGACCCCTAAGTAAGTTTTTTGCTTCTGTATCAAAACAGAATTGTTCAATCAAAAAGATAGGACTCTAATCTTTCTAGATTTCAAAAAGTAATTAAATGATATAGGCCTATTTTTTTATCCAATGTATTTTATATTAATAACAATATTAACTTGAGGAAGAAAAACTCTGAGATATAAAGGTATTTTTTAACTAGGCTTATGTTAAAATATGCTGAACACCAAAGGAATATTATCGTGAGCAAAAATTAGAACGTGTGCCAATGATTTATCATTGTTGTTTAATAACAGTAAAACCTTGGGTACAAGTTGTGTTTATTTATGCAACAAACATGAGTTAATAATATTTCTACAAGGAAATAAGAAGAGGACCTATATAGAAAACAGCAGCAATTCGATGAGTATGAATTCTTTTTTGTTTGAAAGAATAACATTTTGATAATAATTTTTTTGAGGCAGTCTATTTATAAAGAGGAATATATTAAAGTTAGTGAATGAATGGAACATGGTGCAGCCCAACCCGAGAGAGCAAGGAAGCGTTGCTGAAGACTACGGCGTCGAGACAGAACAAAGACCCCATAACTCACTCCACTTGAGGACCAAAGCAAATAGATTGAAAGTAAAAGAACCATTTGTGGTTAGAATATTAAATAGACTAAAGGATTAGATGGGGCGGGTCAGGTTGTGTGTGGAGAAAAAATGAATGTATTCTATTCAAGAACAAAAATATTTACCAAAATATTTTAATAATCCTGTAGTCACGTAAAATTAGACTAGAACTTTCCCATATAATCTATAGTCAGAAATATTTAAAAAATCTGGTGTGACTGGCGCACAGCACACAACTTTCTCTTACCTTCGGTAATCGAAAGTTGTGTACTGTGCTTGTCTCCCTCAGATTTTTTGTGTTGACATGTATTTAGTTTCCGACAGTACGGTACATTCGATTTTCAAGATGTAAAATTTATAAGTATGGCAAAATATTTATATTTTGTTACCATAGCAACCATAGGAGAAATTCCTATCTTTCCTATGAAGAACAAGAGTAAAGTGGTCTTCAGAAGATTTCAATCACAAAATGAGAATATACATTTTATAGAGAATCTAAAAAATCAATTGATTTTGAATTTTAAAAAAAAATCGTTGGAGCAAATTTTGAGAAAATCGAAAAAAACTGAAAAAGTGCATCAGTAAAGTACTAGTACTCTTTGGCCGATTTTGTTCAAAAGCTTCGTGTCACGTCCCATGGGGGTGCCTAACTTAAATATAAAATTTCAACTTCCCTAGCTCTTTTTGTTCTTGAGATATTTTGTTCACTGACACACAGACAGACACACAGACAGACACACAGACAGACACACAGACAGACAGACCATGTCGCGAAAACCACTTTTTTGGATTCAGGGGACCTCAAAACGTGAAGATCCATCAAAATCTCGACATCGAATTTTTGACATGAAACCAATACTTTCTCTCTCTATATATTAACATATATATAGAGGTACGAGAAGAATAAAAATCTGGTGTGACTGGTCACACAGCACAACTTTCTCTTACCTACGGTAATCGAAAGTTGTGTTCTGTGCTTGTCCCACCAGATTTTTTTTGTGTTGACATATATTTAGTTTCCGCCGATATATTAGAGGAATTCAAGTTGTAAAATTTATAAGCATGGGAAAATATTTATATTTTGTTACCATGACAACCATTTCTCCTATCTTCCCTATGAAGTACAAGTGCTTCAAACAACTTCAAGGGTAAAATGAGAATATACATTTTAAAAAGCATATTAAAAAAAATTGATTTTTTGAATTTTAATCAAAATAGAGCGAATTTTAAAAAAATTGAGGGGTGCCTATTTTAAATATAAAATTTCACCCTCGAAGCTCTTTTAATCCTTGAGATATTTTGTTCACAGACACACACACACAGGCAGACCACGTCACGAAAACCACTTTTTTTGAACTTAAAACGTGAAGATCCATCAAAATCTCGACATCAAATTTTTGACATGAATCCAATACTTTCTACTATAGGCCTATATATATTCATAAATAGAATATAGGAAAGAGAAAATAAAAATGTATAATTAGAAGAATGTTTATCAGTCATATGCTGTCGAAATTGGATTTTCCACCTTTATGGAAGGCGATAGTGAGAGTCCGGCAACGAATATGAACCTGGCTTTTGTTGATGGCCCGTCTGTTCTCCTACTCTAAATTCGAAATCTGTATGGATTATGCCATATTAACATACATTTTATAATAAATTCAACAAATATTGGAAGAATTAATGTATAAAAATTGGATCTAATTAAACAAGGTCAATTATAAATAACAGTTCCATCTAATCATGTGATTTTGTCAAAGAAATTGAAATTTTGAAAATTAAAATACCAAATAAATTCATTCATAAATATAACAGTTAAATATTTTTATTAAATTTTCTTTAAATAATTTTTTTAAACCCCGAGAAAAAAGAAAAATAACCTCTAGGTCCAGACTTGATGGATTTGTTGTTAAAAAGTTTTGCACTAACTACGATCTGGGCTCTTATTTATTCATATGATTGATTAACTAGATGCGAAAAGACTCGAAAGTCATAGTCAACTATAGTTGATATAGTTTATCCGAGGGGGTATAGCCGGTTACTTAGAAGTGAAGCAATCGAACCTTAACCCCCACCTTCAGAAACAAATATCGGTTGCGTCACTGAAATTAACAAATTAATATTTCAATTTTGAAAGAAATGAATTTAAAAAAAGTATCCATAGAACAAGGAGCATCGTTATTTTTAAACGTAAAACAGGAAATGCAAATTATATTCTATTTGAAATCATGAATATACTCATTTCGCTCACTCTTTTATGATTATGGTAAAAATATTAAGGCGGCAGGTGAGAGGATAGTAATTTAAAAAAAATAAAGGTAAAAAAAAATAAAATAAAAAAAAGATTTTTAAAAAAATGCTTTTATTTAAATTGAACTAAAAAGAGAGAAATAAGAAAGAAATACTTTAATTGTTCTTGTTAAAATTTTTTAATATTTATGACTTAAAATAAAAGCGCGGGGCGCTTCGAAGTGATTCCCGAGGCTCGCGCCCCACGCTTTTATTTTTTAAGTCATAAATATTAAAAAATTTTAACAAGAACAATTAAATTATTTCTTTCTTATTTCTCTCTTTTTAGTTCAATTTAAATAAAAGCATTTTTTTAAAAATCTTTTTTTTTATTTTATTTTTATTTTAAGCTTTTTAGTCTTTTAGTCTTATCAAAAATCATCAATATGATAAAGTACCACATTAGTTTGGCCTGTATTGATTTGGTTCAATTGAAAAATTATTCATTATCATAAAAAAATGACTCGTAAATATCAAAATTCAAAACTATAGTTAATAGGGCCTTATTTGCGTGAGGCTTCAAATAAAGTACCACATTAGTTTGGTCTATTTTGATCAAAACCACCATATAGTGGCGTCATCAAAAATGACTCTTAAGTATTACATTTCACACCTCTAGCCCATCGGTAAGTCTTTTTGAAATTACATTAATTCGCGAAGGGTTTCAAATAAAGTACCACATTAGTTTGGTCTATTTTGATCAAAACCACCATATAGTGGCGTCATCAAAAATGACTCTTAAGTATTACATTTCACACCTCTAGCCCATCGGGAAGTCTTTTTGAAATTACATTAATTTGCGAAGGGTTTCAAATAAAGTACCACATTAGTTTGGTCTATTTTGATCAAAACCACCATATAGTGGCGTCATCAAAAATGACTCTTAAGTATTACATTTCACACCTCTAGCCCATCGGGAAGTCTTTTGAAATTACATTAATTCGCGAAGGGTTTCAAATAAAGTACCACATTAGTTTGGTCTATTTTGATCAAAACCACCATATAGTGGCGTCATCAAAAATGACTCTTAAGTATTACATTTCACACATCTAGCCCATCGGGAAGTCTTGAAATTACATTAATTCGCGAAGGGTTTCAAATAAAGTACCACATTAGTTTGGTCTATTTTGATCAAAACCACCATATAGTGGCGTCATCAAAAATGACTCTTAAGTATTACATTTCACACCTTTAGCCCATCGGGAAGTCTTTTGAAATTACATTAATTTGCGAAGGGTTTCAAATAAAGTACCACATTAGTTTGGTCTATTTTGATCAAAACCACCATATAGTGGCGTCATTAAAAATGACTCTTAAGTATTACATTTCACACCTCTAGCCCATCGGGAAGTCTTTTGAAATTACATTAATTCGCGAAGGGTTTCAAATAAAGTACCACATTAGTTTGGTCTATTTTGATCAAAACCACCATATAGTGGCGTCATCAAAAATGACTCTTAAGTATTACATTTCACACCTCTAGCCCATCGGGAAGTCTTTTGAAATTACATTAATTCGCGAAGGGTTTCAAATAAAGTACCACATTAGTTTGGTCTATTTTGATCAAAACCACCATATAGTGGCGTCATCAAAAATGACTCTTAAGTATTACATTTCACACCTCTAGCCCATCGGGAAGTCTTTTGAAATTACATTAATTCACGAAGGGTTTCAAATAAAGTACCACATTAGTTTGGTCTATTTTGGTAAAACCAAACTCACAATTTGCGTCATCAAAAATGACTCTTAAATATCAAATTTCACACCTCTAGCTCATCGGGAAGTGTCCTTAACAAAGCCATAAAGTTGGTGACCTTGAAAGAGTAAGTTAAATAAAAGCATTTAATGATTGAATGCAATACCCTCAATTCAGGTAATATTATATAATATGCGCTATAAACAAAAATTCTTGAAAATTTAAACATAATTTTTAGTTTTACACTATACTTTACTATAATAATACAAGAAAATTTCTCAAAATCGACTATTTATTTAGAAAATATGATAGAAAATGAAGATAAATAAATATAGATTTTAATTTCATTTGAAGGATACCTGCTAAGATCTAATGAATTTCATTTTATTAATATTGTCCTATCATTTATCTTTACGGAAGAAGGAAGGTTGTCTTTGTCTACTTTTTGCTTATTCATTGAATCTTTATACAAAACATTCTTAATTCCAGAAATTTGTGTGCATTGTTTAAGAGTGACGTACTTAAGGAAACGGAGATTTTACAAAAAAAAAAGTCAAATTAAATAAAAATCAATTGAGAAATTTGCAATTTTGACAAGATAAATTCTAAATTTGTAAACAAAAAATTTAAAAAATAAAGACGTGTTCTGAAACAATTAATTGACAAAATTATTTGCGAATTGGTCATTTGGGTTGCCTACCTTCCAGTTAAAAAAAAACGAGCTAGCTAATTTAAATGTTTCTGTTAAAAAAAACTATATTTACTATTTTTAATAAAAAAAGAAACATTATTTAATTTAAGTTTAGGGCCTGTTTAGTGTTGAGCAGTGGCGAATTAAGGTCGTCTGGGGTCTCTAGGCACTTTATGTTTGGGATCTCCCCTAGATATTGTATATGCAATTTTGGTTCACAAAATATTTTTTAAATAAAAATTTAATATTTACAAAAAAATATTTTTAAATATTGGGGTCCCTTCTATACCAGGGTCCTTAGGCACGTGCCTAGTGGGAAATCCGCCACTGGTGTTGAGTCCCTTTCTCCCTGAATAAAAGATTTAAAATGAAGTCCCCGTAAAAATTTACTAATCTGTGACTACTCTCTTCACGTTAATTTCTCTATCCATATTTGTTTAACTTTTAAATATAAAAAGTTTTTTTTTTTTAATAAAATCATTTTTTTTATAAATTATAGATAACCTCAGTATTTGAATATTTTCAAAGATATCTTTATATCCTTCTTTAAAGAATATACCGCCTCTTAAGTAAATTTGCATTCCCAAAAAAGTAAAACATGTTTATAATGTTAGCTTTTTAATAAAAAAAAAAACTGATTATTTTTATTATTGAATAAAAACAATTTTTTTTTAAATCTAAGACATATTCTACTTTTTTTTAATGAAAATATTAATATTTACCCTGGATGGTTATTTGAATTGAGGTTTATTGATTTTTTGAAAGTATCATATATGGATTCCTTTTCATGTTTCCAGGGTAGAATTTGCTGCGACATGTTTCTTTAGGATGGAGGGTACGAGCTTCCTTCTTAGAAGGTGATCGCTTTTCTACTTTATAGTCAATCTATTAATCCCAAAATAATTGCTTTATGCTTAAGTTGTTGAAGTTTCAAAGATGTTTTTCTTTATTATTATTGTTGGTTGCAATGTCAGTAATATAAAAAAAAATCTAGTGTGACTGGTCGCACAGCAACGACTTTCTCTTACCTTCGGTAATCGAAAGTTGTGTTCTGTGCTTGTCACACCAGAGTTTTTTGTGTCGAGATATATTTAGTTTCCACCGATATATTAAAATTCAAGATGTAAAATTTATAAGTATGGGAAAGCCCTCCGGGGCATGGCGTAGAGGTAGCGTGCTAACCTCGTATACCAAACGTCGCGGGTTCGGACCCCAGGCAGTCCGATGATTTTATTTAAGCCAATTGGATACCAAATGGCTTAAATAAGAATGCCTGGACCCCATATATGTATATTTATTAATAACGGATATCGTCAAAGTCTTAAATGGCCTGAGTTGCCGAAAAGACTGTATGAATGTGTGTGTGAGTGTGAGTGTGAATGAGAAAAAAGTGTGAATGTTTTTTTTAAAAAAAAAAAAAAGTATGGGAAAATATTTATATTTTGTTATCATGGCAACCATTTCTTCTACCTTTCCTATGAAGTACAAGAGTAAAGTGTGATTCAAACAAATTGAGAGCAAAATGAGAATGCAAATTTGAAACAGCATCTAAAAAATAAATGATTTTTGAATTTTAATCAAAATCGTTGGAGCGAATTTTGAGAAAATCGAAAAAAAACTGAAAAAGTACATCAGTAAAGTACTAGTACTTTTTGGTTTATTGTGTTCAAAAGCTTCATGTCAGGTCTCAGAGGATTAATGAACTTAAATATAAAATTCCAACCTCCTAACCAGCGGCGTAACCAGCCAGATTTTGTTTTGATTTTTCTTTGCTTTTTACGAAAAATGTCGTTTTCTTCTGTAATTATTTCAAAAACTATTCAGTTTTCGGGAAAATATCAAAGAATAAAAACTTTTTAAAATAGAGTATTTTATTTCGACGGGCATGCAAATGAAATTTTATTTAAAAATTGCTAGACATTCGTTCATTCATTCCCTAAATCTTGGGCGGGAATGGGCGGATTTAAGAAAAAAATTCCGGGCGGGCTAGGGCGGGCCTGAAGAATGGGTAAAAGCCCTTTCATTTTGAGAAAATCGAAAAAAAAACTGAAAACTACATCAGTAAAATACTAAGTACTTTTTGGCCGATTTTGATTAAAAGCTTATTTTCACGGTCCCGGGGTTGTTTAACTTAAATATAACATTTCAGTCTCATAGCTCAATTCCTTCATGCTTAAAAAAATTTTGAATTCCAAAAAATTAAATATTAAGGTTTATACGAATCCTGAAGGTAAATCTCCACAGCCATAAAACATCAAATTAAGGCTTATATAGTGCAAAATAAAAAAATTTTAATTATAAAGCCTCTATATACGTTATTTATTATTTTTGGAATTAAATTCATTAAAAAATAGTAGAATTCAAGTTGTAATATAATTTTAAAAGAAAAACAATCAATTTTTTAAGACAATCGATGAAAAGAATATGATAAAATCACATACGCTGGGCTATATTTTAGAGGCCGTAGGGCGCCTATGCCGGTTCCGGGGGCGCCAAAGGCTCGATGCTAGGGCGGGGGCCGAGCTCCCCCCTCGCCCCCCCCTGGTTACGCCACTGC
>JAKCPI010020565.1:0-73276 GCA_023213315.1 Euborellia annulipes
GCTCCTTTTTTTAAAATATCTTTTATTTAATGCGATTAATCTAAAAAAAAAAAATATTTTTTTCAAAAATCAAAAAAAGGGCTTCTATAACTTGTAGATATTTTAAATAGCTTTAATTAAAAAAAAATTTGAGGTCGATAGCTTCAAAATTGTGGCCGCTGGAAAGTCCCAAAATTAGCACCCCGAGACGCGCACCTTAAGAAATATATTATTAAATACTCTTTATATTGCAAACATTGAATGATTGCGAATTTTAAATCAAAATCGATTTAAAAAAAAAATAATAATCCATCTCTTTAAAAATCGAAATGATCATTATGAGATTTAAAAAAAAAGACGGAGAAGTGCGCAATTTTAAGATGCAGTCACCCATTAAAGGGATTAGAATTAATGGTCTAGCTAGGGCAGGGGGGAGAGTTGTTAATCTTAAAATGGCCCTCGAGGGCATCAGAGGCTTTGTATGGAGCTGGAGCTGAGGAATACGAAGGGATGGGGATATCGATTGGAAATAAAATGCAAAAGGCGAGAGGGAGGGAGACATATGTGGTCCAAAAAGGGAATGTGTGTCAGCTCCCCCTCTGCTCATTTTACGAATCCCCCTCCCGTCCGCCCTCCTCAACAATATTATCAATTTCCAATTCTTTCACTCGCCATTTAGAGTGTACATTTTTCTAAAGTTGTACATCTATCAAATTTCTTTATCGCAAATATTGTATTAGAGTTAATTTATTTTTATTTACCTAAGTTTAAAAACTTATTATTTTTTCTTGTTTATCACTTTATGAAATAAGGGAGGAAGGATAATTTGTTTTTAAAGGGAGGCGAAAATACTTTTAAATATGAATGATTAGTTTGTGTGCATCTGATTGTATTATCGTTGCTGTTTCTTTTTTTTAATATGAAAAATTTTTAATTGAAACTCAGAAAATAGAATTCTAATAAAGATTTCCTTATTACTTTCTCTTACCCTATATATGAAATATTGTATATAGAGAGAAAGTATTTTTTCTTATTTAAATAACGTGACCGAAGCTTTTGAACAAAATCGGCCAAAGTGTACTAGTACTTTACTGATGCACTTTTTCAGTTTTTTTTTTTTTTTTTTTTTTCGATTTTCTCAAAATTCGCTCCAACGATTTTGATTAAAATTCAAAAATCACTTATTTTTTAAATGTTCTTTAAAATTTTCATTTTGTCATTGAAATCTTCTGAAGACCACTCTTATACTCCATAGAAAAGATAGGAGAAATGGTTGCTATGGTAACAAAATATAAATATTTTCCCATACTTATAAATTTTACATCCCGGCCCCGGGGTGGCCCGGTTAAAACCCAATGTCACCCTATGTCGGAAACTAAAACATGTCGACCCAAAAAATCTGGTTTGTGACAAGCCAGAACATACTTTCGTTGCCGAAGGTAAGAGAATGTGTGTGTGGTGTGAGTGTGGATTTTTACATCTTGAAATTTGAATATATCGTACTGTCGGAAACTAAATATATGTCTTTATTAATTCATACACCCGAAAAAATAAGGTTATGCCGCCGGGAGTCGAACCACGGATCCTGCACTCAGAGAAATTTGTGGCGCCGAACTTGGGTCCATTTCTTCTGATGACTAAATTTGCTTTCCAACCGAGTTCATAAATGAACTTCATACATCCGAATGTCGTGCTGTGGTCCAGTGATAGGGCACTCTGAGTGCAAATCGGAGGATCCGTGGTTCGACTCCCGGCGGCATAACCTTATTTCTTCGGGTGTATGAATTAATAAATATTTAATTGTATAAATTTCGCGGCTCACATACGCGATATATATTATATCTTAAATATTATATATAATTTTTTATTTATTAAATATATGTCGACACAAAAAATCTGGTGTGACAAGCTCAGAACACAACTTTTGATTACTGAAGGTAAAGAGCTGTGTGCTGTGCGACCAGTCACACCAGATTTTTTTCTTTTGTTTTAAATTTTATTTAACGTCTCTTTTTGAAATCGAATTTATTTAGATGGCAATTCAATTGAAATAATTTTTTGTCGCATGAGGCGAAATGCGAACCCCTGAATCCTTGCATAAGAGCCAAAAACTCTACCCCTGTGCTACCGGCTTAGCCTAGGTGCTGTCAATGGTACGCTACGGAACCCTTGAGTAATTCACAAAAAAAAGTTTTTGGACTTCTGGTCTAGATGAACAAAGTTTCAGATGGAAAGTCTTTTTTGTTTTGAATAAATCCAACACAAAAAAAAAAAATCCAATTCAAATTGAAGAGAGAAAATGCTTAATATTCATTGAAATGGTGTAATGGAGTAAGCTCACTCACCTGGATCATAATGGGGGTGATTCGTGTAGAATTCCCTTCGCCTGCGCATCTCAGCATGGTACAGTCCGGGTACCAATTTGTACACAATATCCTGAAGAGTTTTGTCAGGTCTGCAACAAAGTAGAAAAAGTTCAAATGTTAATTTTTTACAATCAATATTAATCATACAAAATTTGATGCATGAACACCAATTATAGCGCATAACGCAACGATTTTCATGGCGTGTCTCAATGGAAATAAAAAAATTCTTTCTTGGCTGATGTGTTAAGGATTTTTATCAAAATTGTAGTTGCTTTTTAAGAGGGTGTTGGCCACATCAGTTTATTATAAACATGTGTTAGTTATTATAATGAAATTAGTTGGGGTAGCAAAAAAAAAAATAATAATAATACAAATGAATTGTATAAAAGAAAAAGACGAAGTACGTCGAAGGAAAGAAAGAGAGAGAGAGAGAGAGAGAGAGAGAAGGACGTCGACCACCTGTTGGTGGATCAATCGAAAAGCGAGGACGAACTTCCTTTCCTCTCTAGGTGGGGGAGGGGAGCCCTCCAGCTCTCTCTCTCTCCCCCTCTCTCTCTCTCTCTCTCTCTCTCTCAATCGAAACTAGCAATTCGAATTAGATATTCTCTTTTTCATTACCGAACCTTCATTCAATGTTCTTTTATTTCTTTTTCTGACAACGTTTCGATTTGTTGGTTTTTGTTCCAACGTTAGAGCAATTGTCACCCTTTAGAGACAATAAGCTGAATAAAAGCCTTTAATTAAAAATATCTTTTTTGAAGTAAATAATAAAGCAGCTCGGAAAGTTGACTTTATTCAGGCCTTAAGGCACTCTAGAACATCTCATTATGATAAGCCCTTTAATTTTACTCACTCACTGTAAACATTCTCCCCATGTCATAATCCATATAAAAATAGAAAAAACAAATTCATTTGTTGTTTTACTTGTTTTTTAATGACACCTGTCTGATTTTGTTTTGATTTTTTTATCAAAATTAACGAAAATTTTCTTTTTCTTCTGTGATTATTTCAAGAACTATTCAGTTTTTGGAAAAATATCAAAGAATAAAAACTTTTTAAAATTGAGTATTTTATCATAATATAACAAAGAAATTGAAAATTTCGAAATTTCTGAAAAAACTTATTAGGTAAAGTACTACTTCCAAGTGACGTATTTACTCCAAAAGTTGATAGAATTCTACAATTTTAGTGTAAGGAGCATATACCAAATTTCATCGATCTAGCTGCTTTGGTTTTTAAGCAATCGTGTTCACACACACACACCAGACGTAATTCCAAAAGATATATAGGAGAAAGTCTCGGGGATGTCATTCCCCATATTTTTTTTAAGTCTTTTAGGCATCTTACTTGTTAGACCAACCATATAGATTTTAACAATACACATTATTTTATATTCCATATATTAAAGGGTCCAGGCACATTTATTTCTTTGGTATCCAAATGATCTGAATAAATTCATCGGACTGCCTGGGGTCCGTCCCTGCGTCCACTGACTTTAAAGACTATCAGCTAACAACTCTAGTAGAGCAAGAGTTTTCTGAAGGCTAATTTTTCCAGAATAGGTTGCATTTATGTAATGGGAAGATTCTCTAGAGTCAGCACTTCCAGTACCGGGGCCTTTGGCGGGAATAATCCGGTTAAGGTATCCCTAAACTGTTTTCTGAAAGCTTAAAATTTGTAGACAACAAGCAAATAGAATTTAAAATAGGAATTTAATAGTCAAACAGCAAAATTTTGGGGCAGGTGGCGTCAGTAAACCAAAAGAAAGTAAGAGACTTACACATTCGTTAATCGAAAGTTGTGTGCTACGCGCGAGTCACACCAGATATCTTGTGACGAGATCTATTTAGTTTCTCATAGCACCTTAGTTAACTTGACCACTTGTTTATTATTATTTTGGAAAGTTTCAGTCTTCAGAAAACACAACACATTGGGTTACAAAACAATTTATAGCTGAGATGATATATTAATAAGAGGGTAGAAATGAGAGATGCAGCCTCTGAATTCGTTTAATTCACACAGCTGACGTTTCGGTTCCGTGTTTGAACCATCCTCAGAGCTGGTGAATTAAACCAATAAAGAAATAACCTTGGCTGCATCTCTCATTTCTACCCTCTTATTAATAACTTTGGGTTACGATATTTTTCGTAAGCTCGGTCTTTTTTTTATAAAAGCGGAAAAAACTAAAAAAAAGTACATCAGTAATAGGATATATTAAAAATTTGAAAGAAAAATCGTTCGAGTTGTTAACCAGAAATTATATGCTTACATATAAACAAACAAACGTTCGGTAATCATTTAATTGTAAGCCTATAAGATACTGAAGACGATTTTATTCCACCACACTGAGATCGAAACATCGGCCATAGCTGATTCGGGCCCGCCAATTTTATTTCGAAGCTTCGAGTTACATGTGGAGTACCTAATTTAAATATCAAATTTCAAAATCGTATCTGATAAATTAAAAATACAAGGTTATACGGTATGTTTCAATATTAGCAACTATTTATTAATATAAACACTTTATACGTATTTCGACACTCTGTGTGTCATCTTCAGAAGTCACACAAGTACTCAAAAATAACCTTGTGTTTTTAATTTAATTTACCGGAATATTTCATAATGTTTCAACTGATTGTGAGTCTATTGCTAGCAGTTTTTATTTATTCAAACTGAGAGGCCATTTACCGATTTTTTTAAAATCAGGGAATCAAAACGATTATTTCCATCATAATTTGAATGAATTTTTGACATGGTCGCAATACACAAAAAAATTTTATCATTAAGACACGCTCCACATAAGTGTAATGTACGTATATTCATATTGATATAATGTTGTAAAAAATTGCCTATCAGCTGTACTATGTATATCTCTTAATGTTCCAGTTGATGCACTGAAGATGGATTGCGTAGGCATTCCGAAATATTTGCAGAATAAATTATTTTAATTGTGGAAAGCAACTCGCTGGTGTATATTTTCTCCATATCCAATACCTCAACGATCTGTCCCAGCAAAATTTTAACTTCTACTGGTCGCAATATTTTCTACATTAATTAGGGAGGTTTTGACCTTTTCAGTACATAAAAACTATACAATTTTCAAAAAAAATTATATTTATTTCTAAAAGGTTAACAAACCAATGCTGGTTTCGATAGCATTTCAGCTTATCTTCTTCAGGTACAAAACCACTCACTTAAGAAGATAAGCTGAAATGCTATCGAAAACAGCATTGGTTTGTTAACCTTTTAGAAATAAATATAATTTTTTTTGAAAATTGTATTGTTTTTATGCACTGAAAAGGCCTAAACCTCCCTAATTAATATATACTTGCAGTACTCGGTGAGTCTACGTTTTTAAATATTTTCTACATATTGTATAAAATTTCTCATTATCGTCATATTATTTGTTGTGTGCGTCACTTTGAAAGAGTTCCGCGTGATCTAATAAAAATGATGCAAATTATCTCTCTCTTTTTTTTTAAGGGATGAATTTTTATTTTCCAAATCCAATTAAATCTGTTACAAGGTTTTACAAAGTTAAATTCAAAAGCTCTCTCTCTCCCCTTGCTTTTGTTTAAATTCTGACTTGTGCTTGATGCAAAGTAGGGCGGAGTATGTCATCGTTTCGCCCCCTCCATTCCCTTCTTCATTTAATTAAATTTTCTATTTCACTTATTTTCGTATTATACACATATGATAATAAATATTAATAAATATGATGTTTGTTTAAACATTTAAATAAAATCTCTCTCTTTTGATGTTTTTAACTTTGTCCACCAAAAGTCAAGTTAATGTCTAATTTTAAATAAAATTGAATTTTCAAACCTTGTTTGGTTGCGAGTATCGAAAAACCAGGGATAATAATAAAAGAGTATCCAACAATTGTCACTTGTGACTTTACAAATTTATTATAATACTAGCTACATCGCTCGTTAGGCCCCTGAAACCTCGCTTTTGTGGCTGTGCCCTTGATATGATAAACTCCCGCAAAACTACACATTTCTAGCTTCCTTGTCATCAATTTGTGGATATTTGGTTAAAATATACTTTTGATTTGAAATATAAAGGTTCTTTTTTTCTTTAAATTTAAATAAAGAAACTCTCGAAAATTTGTTCCTTCCTTTCTTCATCCGTGGCGCTACAGCCCTTGTAGAGCCTTGGCCTCCTCCCCTCCATTCCGTCCTGTCCATCGCCCGTCTTCTCCACCCACGGACGCCCAGTCTTCTCAGATCTTCCTCCACGTCATCCAGCCATCTCTTACGCGGTCTTCCTCTGAGGCGTCTTCCGTGAGGTCTTTGGTGGAAGATCTTTTTAACCCCTCGGTCTTTACTCATTCGCTCGAGGTGTCCTGTCCATCTGATCCTCTCACTTTTTATGATTGAAGTCAGACAGGGTTCTTCATAAAGTTGGTAAATCTCAGAGTTGGTGCGTATCCGCCATTCGCCCTGTGATTGAATTGGGCCATATATTCTTCGCAGAATTTTCCGCTCCCAGGTGTTAAGAAGCTGTTACTCCCTAACCGTCATCACCCATGCTTCACATCCATATTTTACCACCGGTCTGATCACAGATTTATACAGGATCTTTTTGGTTTTCCAGGATAGTAGTTTGGATTTGATCAGATGTTGTAAAGCATAATAGCATCTGTTTCCTGCATTGATCCTGTCTTTGACAAATCCTGTCCTTCACAAATCATTTAGATTGTATATTAGAGTGAATTTATTTTTATTTAACCAAGTTTAAAAGCTTATTATTTTTACTTTCTCTTACCCTATATATGAAATATATAGAGAGAGAAAATATTTTACTACGTTTTTCTTGTTTATCACTTTATGAAATAAGGGAGGGAGGATAATTTGTTTTTAAAGGGAGGCAAAAATACTTTTAAATATGAGTTAGTTTGTGGGTTTGTGGACATCTGATTATATTATCGTTGCTGTTTCTTTTTTTAATAAGAAAAATTTTTAATTGAAACTATTTAATTTTAATATTTTAGTTAGGCACCCCATGGGACGTGACACGAAGCTTTTGAACAAAAATTGTCTTAAAAAAGTGAATTCTTCAGCCAACGTGAGAGTCTATTCAAGAGTTTTAAATCCGCATAATGTGTATTTTTATTTTATTAATAAAAACTTGGAACTCATAACTAATGTGTATTTATTGTATTGTTATATTAATAGAACATATTAGTAGTGGTAGGAAGTTTATATCCAAAACGTTATGCTTTTTCGACAGGTTGAGTATTTTAATGGATTTTTTCTTCTATGGATTAATAAAATGCATCTCTAGCAGGCTGATCTCAACTCGAAGGGGCTTTTGAAATATGTTAAGAGCGTTGACCCGACTTGCATTTATGAATATGTGAGGAGGTTAGAAACCAAACAACTTTTGGCATGAACAATCCCCGAGTTGCATGTCGGTCATTAATCAATCGTTCGCGTTATCTGGCGCATCTCATGTGATGGATGGACCTCGGATGTAGCATCCATGCTCTTTCTCTCTTCTCTCTTCCCTCTATTAATGGGTTGCCTATGCGGGAGAGCACATCCCTTCTTTTCTTGATACTTTATTCTGTATATTGTATGGTCGAATGCTCTCAATGTCACCACGCCTTTCCTTTTAACTATTTAACTTGTTCAATCAAAACATTTTTGTTCTTAATCTTGCAATTACTGTATTATTGAAAATATCGTTGCCTGAATCACGTAGTGGCGTATCTCGATTTCTATCATTTTTCAGGAGAGCTGTTTAAAGTTCGTGTTGTTATATTAAATGTATAGATAAAACGCAAAACCAAAAAACCTAAATAATACGAAAAAACATGGAAATACAGATTCGTCACTTTGTGATAATGTAAAGAAGGCCAGGACACGGCCATACCCGTTGTATCTCAATTTTTAATTTTTTTGAGATACGTCACTACGTGATGCAAGCGACGATATATGAGAGGCTTTGAAGTAGATTGAAAAGTTGAAAAGATTGAGATTTATTAACTCTGACGATGTTTCGGCGACTTTACTCCAGCCATCTTCAGGATCAAAACAAAAGAAAGAAATCAGAACGAGCGTGCCACTTGAACGCCGACCAGAGTCGAAATTAAAGACCTACATTGAGCCTCCTATAGTAGGTCTTATTTCGGGCTTAAGGGTTCAAAGTAGATCTATTGAATGTTAAATCAATGAAGTTAGTGGTTGTTTTTCTGTTAAATTAGGTCCAACTTTGAACACCAAAATGGTAGATATTTCCATGTATACCAATTTGGGGACAAAAGTCGGATCTAATGGGAATAAATGTTATGATGGGAATAAACGATGATAATAATGGGAATAAACGTTAGTAAATGGTATGATCTGAGGATTCAATGTCGGCTTATAGGGCTCTAAATCGGGCTTATTCAGGACCAGATGGATACAAGTAGAAGCTAAATTTCGACTCAGGGAGATACCCGGATTAAAAATAATAAAGAAGAAACTCTTGCTAATAATGGAAGGTTGTTGCAGGCCTACAACATTGGTCGGTGATTTCGAGTTATGATAAGAAAGACAATACTGTAAATAATGCGTAGAGCCAATAGAGTGTGCAATATAATGTGCCAGAAAAATTTTCTATGTCTTCAGTCTCCTATATTATTAGAAAGTTTACAAGATGCATTTACCTAGCAATAACATTCCTATTTATTAAATTCAAATAATAATACACTTATATGCCTCAAGTATTTGCATCAGATTTCACATTTCGGACTTTCGCCACTCAGCATCCTCAGCAGGCGCTATATTATTTGTACTTTTATAAAAGAAAAAATAAAATTTGATTTGATGGACAAACAAAATAAAGTTCTATTCAAATTTATAATTAAAAAAAAATTAAAATATTTTAGATATTGTATATTTATTTATACGTACACTGAAAAAACCGACCTTGTAAAATTAAAGTGGAATCCCTTTAAAAATTTTCAACAAACCTTCCCATAAAATTAACAAATTTTCCTTTTATTTTTACAAGAAATCGCCTCAAGTTCTATATGACAAACTCATACCGTAAAAATGAAAAAATTTCCTTTTATTTTTACAGGAAATTTCATCGAGTTCTAATTCAAAAAGAAATCCTGTAAAATTGACAAGGTTTCCTTTAAATTTGACAGTAAAAACCTTTAAATTCTTATTTTACCTGAGAAAAAGGCAACTCCCTCCATACCTACCTACCTACCCATTGCTTCCTCTCTAACTCAAAGCTCGTCATTCTCTCTTAGCAGACAGTATGACTAGCTTGAGTTGACTAGACTACATTTCTTTTCCAGATTCATTCTTTGAATATTTGAAATCCGAGTTGATATCTTCTATCATATATACTTTTTTAATTTTGAAAAATATTTGTACTTTTTTTTTTATTCACGGCACGTCTAACAAAATTTTCTTTGTGTCCTGTTTTTTATTACATATTATGGCAAAAAACCAAGGTACGTCTACAAAATATATTATGATTTTCTTTTAATATATTATTTATAATAAATTTTGTGCTTGACTTGCAGGACTTCAATGAAGACTATTTAAAATTATACCACATTCTAATTGAGTGGGATTTAGAAGGTCTGTTTCATACATTAAAAGGTAAATATAATGTTATAAAACAAAATGTAAAATGTTTCAAAATATTATCTAGTGTTTATACAATTTATTTTTTTTGAATAAAAAACTCTTGCATACGTTTTAGGCTTTCGGCCATTGACATTAGTGGGAAAAGGGTTCTTTCAGATAAAATTCCTTATTTTCAAGAGACAAAAGGACCGAATACAATACCTTAGCCCAAGAGGGCTTCTCGCTCTCTTGGTCAGGCCGACCTCAACAAGTTAAAAATTTAGAATATAAACAAATTTTGGTAGAATTAAAAAACAAACTTTTTTTTTTTCAGAATACAAAATCGAAGATTCAGCATCTACAAATGAACAATGTTTCAAAACTTATTAATAGGCCTATTTATAAAATAAGACATCTTGATAATTCATTTCAAAAGTATTTATTTATATAAGTTTGGTGTACATTACAACTGAATTGTAATTTTTTTGTAATTAACTCGTAAAATAAAAAAACATTTTTTTTGTTATAATTTTGTAAATTTGATTTTTTTACATAATTTCCTTTATACAAAGAATCCTTTTAAAATTATAAGAAATCCTGTCAAATTGTTTTTGACAATAAAATCATTGTAACTTGAATTTATTTCAATCTGCCACAGCTCGTCGGAACACAGGATTTTGGCGTGTTGATTAATTAAAAAATTTTTTAATTATTTTTTAAATATATGTTTGATTTTTCTCATGTCATTCGTAAAACAATAATGCATATCTTTGACCTGAGAAAAATTAAAAATATATTTAAAATAAATAATTAAAAAATCTCTTAAATTAATCAACACGCCAAAAACTGTGTTCCGTCGAGTGTAGCTGTAGCAGATTGAAATAAATTCAATTTAAAATTAAATGAAAAATCATTTTAAAATTACAAGAAATCCAGTAAATTTAGTTTTGACAAAATATCCTTTAAAATTTAAGGAAATCCTGTCAATTTCGTTTCAACAAAAATTCCTTTAAAATTTACGGTAAATACGGTCAACTTCGTTTTAACAAAATTTCCTTTTAAATTTAAAGGAAATCTTGTCAGTTTTTTCAACAGGAAAACCTTTTGAAATTATAAGATGCACCTTCAATTTCGTTTTAACAAGGTATCCCATTGAATTGACGAGAAACCTCATTGACGCATTTTCATTACGGTTTCGGAATGAATTGAAGGGATTTCCATTGAATTTACAAGGTTTTTTTTTTCAGTGTAGGCTATATTTTGATAAAAAATCGTTCTACATCAAATGGATTCTTTTTAATATAGTCAATAAAATAATGAATAGGATCTTAGATGCAAGGGCGGTTCCAGAGAAGTTTTCGGAGGAGGGGTAATCTGGCGTGACTGGTCGCACAGCACTCAACTTTCTCTTACTTTTGGCAATTTAAAGTTGTATTCTGTAACTTACTTGTTTGCCAGGATATATATTCAAATCAAATTTGTAAGTATTAATTTTTAAAATTTTATATTAAAAATAAAATTTAATTTCCAAGAAAAATATTTTTCTCAAATCTTGGAGGGGAAATTACCCCTTTACCTTCCCTTGTATCCCCCCTTGTCTGGATGTCATATTACACGGTTTCACCCAACACGCCATTTTCTAAAAGGCATCATTCAATGATAATTAACGAAAAAGGAAAGAGAGAGAGAGAGAGGGAAATAAAACGGCACCTTGCTAAAAAAAAAATCGATGTATGTTTTTGTATAGGAAAGTGCAGTGAGTCATGAAGGGTGTGAGAGAGAGAGAGAGAAGTTCCTTTTTCATTTAGGGGACGCAGGAGAGAGAGAGTTGGGGAGCGTCAGGGAGGGCTGCTCCCCTTCGATTATCATTAAGTCTCGGCGGAGAATCAATTCTTGGTGCCCCTGGCGTTGCCTAGCAACGCGCCGCCATTTTCTCAACATGGCGACGCCGCCGGGCGTCCACATATTGGCTGGTTGTTGGCCGTGATGCCGCTGATGCCGTGTCCCTCACGTAAACGATCTCGTGTCTCAAGGGAATTATAATATAACAGGAGAGAGGGAAGGTGGAATCACAACACGAATGTCGTCATGCACGATCGCTAGCTCAATTATTAATCTAATAAAAATTATAAAGAGAACTTTATAACCTATTTGATTACTCAGCGGAATATCCAAGTTGCTTTTGCGTGATTTGCCTGCCAGCTGGTTAATTCCGTCCCTTGTTTAATGATTACTTTCAAGCCTTGTAATATAAATTTTTAAAATGATTCTCTTCTAAAAAAGAAAAGGCTTTTTGCGTTGTGTATCCGCCAGAAAATAAACTTTTTTCCTCTTTTTCCCTCATGATTAGTTCAAATTATATATAATACACATATATTTTTGTGTCACTATCTCGCTATTTTATTTATAACGCAAATAGAAAAAAAATTATTTGAAAAATTGCCTCTCCCCCAAAAAAAGAGGCCAAAATATGATATTAAACTGCTATTATTTCTCCTGCATGGTGTCCCACTAAGATATCTTGTGATGTTTTAATTAAAAGTTTGTTTTTTATTTCAATCAGAAAATAAGCATTACTCGGAAAGCTTTGTAATAACTCTCTTGTATGTTAATTTAGAAAGAATTTAAAATATATATAACAGTTATAAAAAGCAATAGTTGCTTTGATTGAAAGTGACGTCAATAATATCCCAATATAAAGAGTCGTTACGAACAGAGTCCATTGCAAGTAAGCTATTTTGAACAACCGATTTTAGTTGATAAGAGCAAAAAAAGCAAGAACAGGGCTCAATGGATAGATCGAAAAATTTAGGATCTTTTTCTGGCAAATAATAGAATTCAGCCACTTCCCAGACAGCAGCAATATTGCCAATCTTGCACAATATTGTCGCAATATTCCTTTAAAGTTACAAAGAGGCAGACAGGAATATTCCAGCTATGTTGCTGCAATATTGTCAATATTTATTTTTTATATTGCTGCAATATTCCAAGCTGTCTGGTTTAGGGCCGGTTGCTTTACTTCTAGTCAACTAGCAAACTTGTCCGACCAATAGAAAATGCCAAGCTCGGCGAAACCTCGAGTTGGTGACATCCAGGAATCAGGGTGTAGAACGTACCTCGGTAGCCATCTTTACGATCAATATTATAAAAATACAATTAATATGTTAAACCCCTAAATGGCCTCAGTAGCCGAGAGAGGGATAATAAAAAAAAAAAAAATTGTATTTTGGGACTTCCGCCCGCCTTCGGCTAGCCAATCGCCCTTCCTTATATTTCGGGAAACTCAATTTTTTAAAAAACTCGAAGATTATGAGTGTTCTTGTTTACTATGCCGATGATTTGGCTCTAAGTTTGCTAGTTGACAAGAAGTGAAGCAACCGGTCCTTAGGGGCGAAACGATACTCGCGTCCCATGCTTCCACGTCAATGCTATGAGTGGTGAAGTGAGGGCAAAAAAAGAATAATTAATGGGAGCAATAAAATATATTTAATATATAAATATAATAACCTTGCATGCATTTAATCAAATCCCATTATCACAAGCTCTCTGATAAACAAATCAAAAAGAATATGAAAAAATACTTTTACTATCATTTATTATCTCTATCTGTGAAATCAAACGTATAATAATTTATGATAAAAAGAGTATATGAAAACTTTAGCTGTAAACAACAAAAAAAAAAGAATTTATTTTTATTAAATGCGAGATAATTGTCCAATAGACATGGAACTTATATAAACATTGATAAAGTTCCAATGGACCGAAATTGATATCTCATCTGAAGGTTAAATATGAAATTTTATAAAATTTCGTTCGAAGAGGAGGTATAAATACGTAGCTATTCTATAAATTGCTTGCTTGTCCTCTTTGATAATCTAAAGTTCCTTTTTCCAGATGAGGGTGTTACCCGAACTACGGCCAGTGGATCAAATAAGAAAAGCGATTAACTTTCATTTTTGGGATTCTATCAACATACTTGTTCCCAGTATGAAATGATATCAAAATAGAATACTGTAGAGGAGACATTTGTCTGATGAACGATTCACGGAAAAATAAGTGAGCTCTTTTTGTTGGGTAAAAAATGAGGCCCTGGCCGTCCATATTATATTTCTGCTTTGCCAATCCAGCCTCCTGGCAAAAAAAAAGTCTTCTGTTATAAGAGATAAACGAATATTGAATTAGACACAAATTAGAAATCCCATAATTTTAAAAATTACCAGAGAGATTGTTTTGTTTTTTTGTGGCCAAGTTACCAACGAATTATGAAATAAGTTTAATGATAATGTTTTCATTTTAATTTGAAAAAAATAAAAATTTCTTATATAAATAATTATCAATTTTGTTATGTTATCTGGCGCCACTTAGAAATTTATTTATTTTTTCCTTTCAAGTTTAAACAAATTAACAAAATGTTATCGCAAAACGAAGTTCAAAGATCCGCCATTTTGAAAGATAAAATTAATTTATCTCTTTTATTAACGTTCTATTTATATAATAGCGTGTATGAAAAACAGATCTAGCCAAGGGGAAAATTCCTTAAATAAAAAAAAACTTCGTAAATTTTTAAATAATAATATCGGGTGAGTGGCCCCGAGGAACTAGCGTGTGGAACGTCCCCCAGGTAGCAATACTGTATGTATAAAATACATCTTCCTCTAAAGGTCCGAGGGAGAAAATAAAAAAAATAACTAAGCGATCAAGTCATGCAACGTGTCGCTGGTTACTCAACCATATGGGTAAATAGCGTTGCGTTCCCCTTGTATAGCCCAAGTATCACAGAGTTGTTTCCTGAATTTATAAAACTAACGCACTATCTAATACAAAATACTCGTCTGGATACGCATTTTGTTCATGCGGAACAGAGAGCCTAAGTGGTTCGAGAGTAACGAGGAAGAAAATATCTTATAGAACCGGATAATTGAAAAATAAGAGCCAGCCAGAATGAATTTTTCCAATAAAAGTTGTTGATTGTTACAAGGTTTCGGCTAATCAGTTTGTGGCCTTCTTCAGGGATAATCCAATCGCAAAGCGTCTTACATCTGCACCAGAGTATGTTATCAAATGATAGTTTACCCAAAATAAAGAATTTTTATTTAATAATAATAACTAATAAGCTGGTAAACACTCAAAATAAATTTTTCAATCGGGTCTAGACTTGAAAATACACTAGCTATGATAATTCTTGGCGTACTGGCAAAAATAACATTTTTTATAATGAAACAATATTTAATTCAAGTTATATTTTTCTGCTTTGTACACTTGTTAATATGACCGATTGGTGGTTCTATTCATTCGAGCTGCTTATTTATTATCCTTTATATAGCCCATTCTACAAATTATATCAACTTGAGCAAAGGTCTTAATTTTACAAATCAATGTTACTTTATTCTGATGAACTGAAAAACTAATTCAATGGAAATGGCAAGGAGAATCTACGAGTAATCTAAAAAGGAAATAGATGTAATTTGTTAAGACCCAGATAATTTTGCAGGAAACCTTTTGTTCTTGAAGAAGGAGAAGTTGAAACTCAGAAACGTTGACTAATAGTGATTTAGTTGATAACAAGTAATGTAAGTCATAAGTCCGTATATTAAAATCATGTTTGATTAGTCCTATAAAGCGGAAATATGTAGGTTCGAAGAAAGGCGTTATTCAGTCCGCCGGATGGCATCTGAAGACCTAAAGCGCCATACTAGAAAGAGTCTGCTGTATATTGATTTTCTCTGTTTTGTTCTGTTAGCGTCCTCGGGATGTGAGTCATCAGCCCCCACGGAATCAGCCATTTTAACCATGAGTCAGGTTGCAATTTCAAAATGGCCGACTGAACTAGGTCTGCACCATTTACTAGTAATTTAGAATAGGCTACGTACAAAATACTCAAAAGAAATAACCAAGGCGGTTGGTCACTTGGGAGAGATTTTTTTTTTTTTTTTATTTATTTAATTTAAGAACTTTTTCGGCATCGAAGGCTATTTAGAGCCCATCTCTATTTATTGGTAGCCAATCAAATTGAAATAAATTTTTGTCGCATGGAACTGGATGCGAATCCTTGACCATTAGCTAATGCTAATGCTCCTTGGGAGATATCTCCTTGATATTACTCAGTATCTATTATAGTAAATTCAAATCACAAATAGCACAATTTAAATGCATTCTCAAGATGGTATTTTTTTTTTTTTTTACTTCCTCTTAACTAAATATGTTAAGTATTATGTCAAAAAATGGATGTTGAGATTTTGATGGATATACACGTTTTAAGTCTCCCTAAGTTTAAAAATAGCCTGTATCTCTCTGTTCAAAATAAAGCAAAGAAGCAGATTGGAATTTGATATTTAAGTTATGTACCGTGAGGCGTGAGAATAAGCTTTTAAATATAATCCCTAAATTAAATTGTCCCAAATTAATAAGCGGAAAGCATGTTTTATAAATAAGTTTTTTCTGAAGCCTCTGGGAATAAAGATATTTAATAAATTCAGCCTAAGTTAACAAATTAAATTGAACATAAGTCTATGGATGGCTGCCCACGGGGCGTGGTGTAGAGGTTAGCGTGCTAACCTCATATACCAAACGTCGCGGGTTCGGACCCCAGGCAGTCCGATGATTTTATTTAAGCCATCTGGATACCAGATGGCTTAAATAAAAATGCCTGGACCCCCAATAGATATATAAATTCATAAATAACGGTTATCGTAAATGTCTTATATGGCCTGAGCTGCCGAAAAGACAGTGTGAATGTGTGTGTGAGTGTGAGTGTGAATGAGAAAAAAGTGTGAATGTTTTAAAAAAAAAAAAAAAAAAAAAAGTCTATGGAAACATCACAGAAATAAAAATAACAAAAAATAGAATTCTAATAAAAAGGATGAACTCAAGAGGCGAGAGTTCTACCTCTGTGTTACGGTCAAGAGGTAAAACTTTGATATAGGCTTATAGGCCTAATTTTAAAAATTTTGTATCTTTCTCCATATCCTGGCTCAACACCAAAAATGTTTTTGCTAGTAAATCTTCTAGAAAAGTGGAAGAAAGAATCCCCTTTTTAATTAAATATCAGTTGATATTATAGAACGAATAAGGAGTTGGCACCAAAGGGTGAGCTTTTATGTATAAATGAAACTCTCCAATTGTTGAAACGTTTCGGTATAATAATATTTTAAGTCAACTAAAGAGTAAAATGTAATAAAGTTATTAAATTGTTATTCTCTTGCATTATATTAGTTAACTGAAGATTTTTCCAATAAAGCCGAAAAGTTCCAACAATCGAAGTTTTATTTTACATAAAGGATCATCGTTTGGTCTACCAACTCCTTATCATTACGTTATATAAAGCGCTAGCCACTCACTTCCTGTGCGTAGTGTGCATGTGCCTGTCAGGTCCCTGATTGGCCAAAATAAAAGGAAAATTATTTAGTATATGTGAATCAAATATGTGAGAATAAAAGGAAGTGGAGTTAGAGAGGAAAATTTAAAACTTTAATTCAGATAGGAAAATTTAAAACTTTGAAAAATTTCAATTGCTCGCCTAGAGCAAAATTTCCAAACAGGGAGCTAGAATAAACCCAATGCATTGCCCGCCGAAGGCGGGCTTTACCACTTGTTTATTCTATAATATTCTATATATATTCTATAATTATATAATTCTATAATAGTTAATTCTATAATGGCCTTTTAACTGATATTTTTTTTTCCTATCTCTCAACAGAGATTAATGCTTAAAAATTTTCACGGCAAGTGGGATTTTGAACCCGAGTTGTAGAGCAACGCTAGATTCGTAATCCGTAGTTTATCCGAATAGCCATGAGCCTCCTCTTACAGCCACCTTATCAAATGATATTATTTAAAAAGGGGACTCCTTTATTTCATTTTTCCATAAATTCAACAAATTGCTGTACATAGGTGCACAGCGTATTTAGAAAAAAAAATTCGAAAGGACTTAAATGGCCATTTTCGAGGGAGAGGTGAACATTCTTCTATAATAAATTAGTTATCGTAATCCTTTGTATGTTTGTATTTTTTTTTCTTTACTATTATTATTATATCCCTTAATACTGTAATTAAAGATTTTAAAACCCAATGGCTTTTTGCTAAATGGTTTTAATAAAAACAAATGTTTATCCTTTTTTCAATTGATTTGAGAATCATAACAAATAATTATTGAAATTAAAAGGCAAATAAATTACATTCACTAATTTAAATGGAAAATCAATAATAATGTTTATTAAATCTTAAATTGTTCAATTCACTATAGTAGCATTTGAAAAGACTCTTTGATTGAGGCGTACAAAATGGCGGCGGCGTTGGCAGTTGATGACGTCATAGTAGTTGGGCGATGACGTCATGGCTCCTGCTTGTTACCTGGCGACCTCTTCGCCCGAGCCGAGTCCAGAAGCCAGCCAACCCTCACGGCCATAAAAATCAATCTATCTGATCCTCATTGTAAGAGAGAAAGGCCCCTAACGTGAACTTGACCACTACCACAATACATGTGTTTTAAAGTAGAAAAAAAAAAAGGTTCGTCTCTAATAGAGAAGATAGAGTTAACAAAATAATAAACTTGGTTTATATTATATATAAATACTTGAGGGTTTGAATTCATTATTGAATAAAAGAAGGGACCGCTAAGAGAGATAAAAATTTTCGATTTTGGGTTTGGTTTGTATAAGAAACATCGTATAACGGGACGAAGCAAAAAAAAAAAGCACAATAAACTGAGACGTTTCGGGCATAAAAGGCCAAAACTTTCGAAAAAGTCGATTTTCATCATCTCCCTAATAAACAGCATCATTATAATGAATAATACAACAAAACATTTGTTCTTACAATATTCATTAGAATGCACTGAGCATGTTTACAGAAAATTATTGAATCATTTCAGAAAAAAAATAAATGCTACTGTGCAAAGTTAAATCTATAACTGGGTAAGATTAGACGCACATAGAATTTTATGCTAAAACAATTGATCTGTGCAATGCTAGTCCTAGACTTGGTAACTTTTGACAGAAAATAATAAATCAAAAACTAAGATATAATGTTTTAATCTTTAACCTGACTGAAAGCTATATTTACATCAGTCTTTTGTGCAGATATATATATTTTTCTGAAGTGCCATTTTTCACTTCTTCAACAGCTTTCACTAGATTTACTTATGTCTAAAGTTGTACCCCTGTCCAATTGGGTTGTCCCATTTTACGGTACTCTAAACTGAAAAAGATGCTCAAAACTAGATTAATTGGTAAATAAAAGAATAGCAGCTAAAATTATTTCATTTATTGGCCTGCTAGGCTGATGTTTCGGTCTTGGTCAAGACCATCAAGACCGAGAGCTCTGAGGATAGTCTTGATCAGGACCGAAACGTCAGCCCAGCTGGCCAATAAATGAAATAATTTTAGCTGCTATTCTTTTATTTACCAATTAACGATTATCCAGCTATATAATCCACATCTTGCAAAATTCATTTTGTATGAATAAATAAATAATGTATATTGAATGTCTAACCTGGAATCGTTTCCATTTTCCCTATTTTTTTTTTTTTTTTTTTTTTTTTTTTAATGTTTTTGTTCTTGTAGAAAAATTGTAATCATCAAAATGTATCTCTGAACCCCTGCTATTAGCTACGGCTATTAAAAGCAGTACAATAAATAAATAAATAAATAAATAAATAAAAATCTTGCAAAACTAGATTGAAAATGGCATTTAAGAGTATGTTGCCTACTGTATAATTAGAATATTCGAATAAATTGTATTTCAATGTATGAGGGAAGACGAAATGGTAAATAGAAATGTAGATATATTTTCGGCAAAGGTTGAAAGGAAAATACAAAATGTAGTCTCCTGGTTTTTCTGTTAGCTAATATTTCTGAGGTAGGATAATTCTCAGAGTTAATAAATTTTCTCATAAATGTATGGAGCACTGAAGAAGGACCAAATTGAAGGCCTAAACGTTAGATTGCCAGGTAAATTAAATAAAATAAAATCTTGGCATCATTTAGGCTAATCTCTCCTCAAATGGACAAACAGAGAAAGGCTCAATCAAGCTGAAGAGAATGTGCCTTTAACTGGTAGAAGAAACCGTCGAAAATCCATTCATGAAGGGATGAATTAAGTTTGCCTCTTCTTATCTTATTAGTCTGCCCTTTGGGCATCTTGACTTCTTAATGAGGAAATTGAACTATTATTGGGAAAAGTTTGAAAAATTCCTTCCAGCGAATGGAATTTAGAGAATGTGTATCAACTCAAAAATTTCATAAAATGTTCCTTTGGCGTTTATCGATATTCGAGAGAGAGAGAGAGAGAGAGAGAGAGATCTCTTTTATTGCGAGAGGTATAAAATTTGCTATTGATTTGTCAAGCCATTTGACGACGGGGAGCAATGATATGGAAAAAGCCCTTCTAAAGGGAACCTCAACAGCTACAGGTCAACGCCTTTGTGCACCACTCAAAAAGAAAACCATAAAAATAAATGGTAAATGTTTCGACAAGAATTACGTTTGTCAAATTGGGAAACGTGATCATGGAATTGTTTTTATAAAATAAATCAATTTTTTTTTTGACGTGACAACGTCTTACAAATCATGTTAGAGGGGCATGCACGAAAAAGTTTATCAGCTTGAATAACTCCTCTGTCTTAAGAGGTATAATTATGGGGAATATACGGTTAGAAAGAATGAGTTTTCAGCTAAAGATTTCACCATTTATTTTTTCCTATCATTTTATTTTACCGCGCTGCGGTAAATTCTAATTTGAAAGTTTAAACCCCTGTAGATTCCGAACGGCTAATCAGATCTGACTAAATGAGATGTCATTTGGTGCAAAAGGAACCCCCTAATAGAAAAAATAAAAAAATCCCGAGTAATTAACTCCAAAATTAGTTTTTCCCTCGAAAAACCTCATTTTTTAGGCAAAAAAATATCGAAAAATAGCCCTACTTGTGCAACGCCTAGCGACTTGACCATAAAAGCAACATAAAATCTAAATATAGTTTTAGAAAGAGTGGTTCAATACCCCGGGGTGTTTTTTCTTTTTTTTGATATGACGTCATTTTACCGCATGAGAGCACTCAGCGGGATTTCGTTTTTCGAAAATTTAAACCCCTATAGATTCCGAACGGCTAATCAGATCTGACTAAATGAGATGTCATTTGGTGCAGAAAGGAAACCTCTAATAGAATAAATAAAAAATCCCGAGTAATTAACTCCAAAATTAGTTTTTTTGTCGAAAAACCTCATTTTTAGGCAAAAAAATATCAAAAAATAGCCCTACTTGTGCAACGGATAGCTACTTCACCATAAAAGCTACATTAAATCTAAATATAGTTTTAGAAAGAGTGGTTCAATACCCCGGGGTATTTTTTCTTTTTTTGATATGACGTCATTTTACCGCATGAGAGCACTCGGCGGGATTTCGTTTTTCGAAATTTTAAACCCCTTAGATTCCGAACAGCTAATCCGATTAGACTAACTGAGATGTCATTTGGTGCAGAAAAAGATCCTCTAATAGAATAAATAAAAATCCCGAGTACTTAACTCCAAAATTAGTTTTTCTCGAAAAACCTCATTTTTAAGCATAAGTCGCCCTTAATGGATAAAAAGCCACACCTGTCATATATTGTTTCAATGAAAATGTTTGAACATGTTTATTTATGAAAACAACTAGTAAAAAAAAAAAACAATACTTTCTCTATTTATATTTTCAATATAGGTAAGAGAAAAAATTTTTTTGAAGTCACAAAAGACGTTGTCACGTTAAATGCCACCGGCTGTGCAGAACACACAGCCAACACCTAATTTTTTTTTATTTGTTTGCAAGAAGAAGATGAAAATTCAGAGGGGGGGGGGGGGCATTTTTTTTTTTAAATATAATAAAAAGCAAACTTTTTTTTTAATAAGTTCACGCTCTTGAAACTATTTTTTGTCTCACCTGGGGAGGGTTTTAAGCCCAATCTGATTTCAACAGTCCAGGAAAGGGGTGGGGTTAAAACCCTCCCCAGGAGAGACAAATAATATCTTCAAGAGGGTGAACTTATTAAAAAAAAATTGTTTTTATTTAAAAAAATATAATAATAAAAAAATGCTTTTATTTAAATTGAACTAAAAAGAGAGAAATAATTTAATTGTTCTTGTTAAAATTGTTGAATATTTATGACTTAAAATAAAAGCGTGGGGCGCACATTGATAGCTTAAGGAATTGTATATACTTAGAGCCTCGGAATCACTTCGAAGCGCCCCACGCTTTTATTTTTAAGTCATAAATATTCAACAATTTTAACAAGAACAATTAAATTATTTCTCTCTTTTTAGTTCAATTTAAATAAAAGCATTTTTTACTTTTTTATTATAAACTTTTTAGTCTTATTTATTATAGAGTATTAAAAAAAAGAAGGCAGAATGCGTGAAATAAAGTACCACATTAGTTTGGTCAATTTTGCTAAAACCCGACTCACAATTTGCGTCATCAAAAATGACCCTTAAATATCAAATTTCACACCTCTAGCTCATCGGGAAGTGACTTAAACAAAGACTCAAAGTTGGTGATTTTGAAAGAGTAAGTTAAATAAAAGCATTAAAAAAAAAAAAATGCAAAACCCACCTCACCTCTGATAATAAAAGAATCTATCAATATATATAATTCGCTAATGTCCTGTCTGTCACGCTCTATTTGAGCAACTTCCATTTGGAATTTCGAAATTAAATTTTATAAAATTTCTTGAGTTGAATGGCTGAAAATATTTATATTTCGTTACCATGGCAACCATTTCTCCTATCTTTCATATGAAGTACAAGAGTAAAGGGTTTTTTAAAAGATTTTTTTTAAGAAAATTGAAAAAATAAATGAAAAAATCCATCAAGTAAGTGCTAGTTATTTTTTTTTGGTTTTTTTTGAATAAAAACTTTTTTTCCCCCCTCAGGTTTATTTTTAATTTAAATTTTAAATTTCTTTTTTTTATCTCTTTTCTTTTTTTTTTTAAATTCTAAACGCACACACACACAGACCACCCTCTCAAAAACTTTTTTTTTTCAACACCCCCCCGTGTATATCCATCAAAATCTCAACATCGAATTTTTGACATGAATCCAATACTTTCTCCCTATATATTAACATATATAGAGGTAAGAGAAAGTAAAAAGGAAACAGATTAAATAGAGTGAAGAAATTTACCTAGAGCCTCAGGGATACGGAGTTTAAAAGAAAAGCCCTTTTTGCAGGTAGAGAAATTTTTTGTTTGTTTCGTATACGAGAGAGAAAAAATAAAAAAAATAAATTTTCAGAGGCTACAACAAATGGCAGTTGTTCAATTTGAAATTTTTTTCAAAGCTAAAAAATAAAAAAAAACTTGTCAGAGAAAAAGAAGAAGAGATGATTTATGATAATTTGAAGAAAGAAAAAGAGAAAGGAATATCGATGTTATTAATATTTAGATTAAATTAGGATCAAATTACTTGAATGATATTTCAAATTAAGGATCGCGAGAGAGAGAGAAGAGAGCGGGAGAGAGAGAGAGAGGAATGAGAGACAAACGGTTATTGATTGAGACAAATTTATTCAAATATGAAACGAAATAAATTCGAAATTCAAATGACTTGACTCGTTTGCCAAATAAATACCAGTCAAGTCACGCGTGCAGATCGTTTCAATCTTCAAATCGAGATCTTCGTTCGTTTACCCGTCCGTGCTGCTCGCTGCTCTCAAATTCTTAATATGTAAAAAAAATTTCTTTCCTCGCGACCGTTATGTGATATATATATATATTTTTTTTTTTTTTATTAAAATCAGGATAATTAATGAACGAGCTGTGTGGTGTGCTTATCCCCACCAGTGATTTTTTATACATAAAATTAAAGCTTTTTCCTTTATTGTTCAAGCTATAAATGACTTCGAGATGAAGCCACACAATACATATTCTTATTTTATAAATAAGTTTTCTGTACGATCAGTCTTGGCTCGGGAAACTCGGTGCTCACAATGGGTCGTGTAGTTGATAACTTACATGAGTCCCAACATTAAAATAGTCTCTCTATGGGGAGAATACATGGAAATGTTTGTACCTTGAGATATATTTAAAGCTGAAGGACAAACACCATGTATTTCCCCATAGGGAAGGCTATTTTAATGTTGGGGTAGGTAAACTGTTAGTCAAAACCACATAGCCCAAGATTCTTAATAAATAATAATGACTGCGATAAGGAAAAAGATGGACATTATAGTCTATATTTTCGTAGACGTTTCGACAGCGATTCGCTCTCATCTTCAAGACTTATGGCCATCAAAATTTATTTAATATCAACTTAAACAATTAGTGTTATTATAATTCACAATTAATGGAGGAGGAATTTCAAAGTTAAGCAAGGCATTCTGAAATATTAGTTTCATAAAACATTAAACAGGGCGCTTAGTTGCATAGACGTAACCAGAAATATTTAATGGGGGGAAGGGGTTCAAGAAAAATTTTTTTTTTCAAACATTTGAAAAATTTAAGATTATTTTAGGACATTTATAAATCTTTTTTTTTTTTTTTTTTTTCTTTAGGTAGAGACTTTCTCTTACCCTATATGAAATATAATTTGTATTATAGAGCTTAAATATCTAATCAAGGCTTGGGTCTGGGGGGTGGTCAAACCCCCCCCTGGCTAAGACTATGCTTAGTTGATTAGTAGACTAATCATCAGAAAAATTCATTATTAATTTGCACTTTTTTACCTTTTCTTACCTCTATATATGTTAATATATATATAGAGAGAAAGTAATGGATTCATGTCAAAAATGTCATGTCGAGATTTTGATGGATGTACACGTTTTGAGGTCCCCTGAATCCAAAAAAGTGGTTTTCGTGACATGGTCTGTCTGTGTGTGGTGTGTGTGTGTGTGTGTGTGAACAAAATATCTCAATAACGAAAAGAGTTGGGAGGTGGAAATTTTAAAATTTAAACTTAATTGTTCGGTTACCCTCCTGGAGCGTGAAAATAAACTTTTGAACAAAAATCGGATAAAGAGTACTAGCACTTTACCGATATACTTTTGATCGTTTTTTTTTTTTTTTTTTTTTTTTTCGATTTTCTCAAAATTCGCTCCAACGATTTTCATTAAAATTCAAAAATCAATAATTTTTTAGATGCTCTTTCAAATTGTATATTCTCATTTTGTTCTCAAAATTGTTTGAAGCACACTTTACTCTTGTATTCTTTTTTTCTTATCTTTAATCACCAATGTACTTTATTTAATTGCAAAAAAAAAAAAAAAAAAAAGTAAAAAAAAAGAAAAAAAAAGGGGGGGGAAAAAAAAAAAAAAAAAATAAAGAAAGAAAAAAAAGGGGGAAGAAAGGGAAAAAGGAAAGGAAAAAAAAAAAAAAAAAAAGAAAGGGAAGTAAATAAAAAAAAAAAGGTGTCAACCCTAGACCTAGACCTCTGGGGGTAAGGCTTCGAAATTGTTAATTTAATGCTTTAATTGGAAGAAAAGAAGCAATAATTTATATAGTGTATAACAATCTTCAAAATGCCCCCGGGTGTGGGCGTAGTAGGTAGCGTGCCTACCTCCTATACCAAACGTCGCGGGTTCGGACCCAGGCAGTCCGATGATTTTATTTAAGCCATTTGGATACCAGATGGCTTAAATAGAAATGCCTGAACCTACAATTTATATATTGCTTACAACGGTTATCGTCAAAGTCTTAAATGGCCTAAGTTGCCGAAAAGACTGTGTGAATGTGTGTGTGAGTGTGAGTGTGAATGAGAAAAAAGTGTGAATGTTTTTTAGTTTAGAAAAAAAAAAAATCTTCAAAACAATTTATTTAGCATTTTAAATGTGTAATTTTTTTTTTTTTTTTTAAGCAAGAAAGAGAGAAAAAAGTAAGTTGTCGAGACATGCGTGTCAATTGGCAAGATGCATGAGATTAGATGCAAGTTTAAAAAGTCATGCAAGTATACAAGTGCATTAATAAAAATAACGTGCAAAAGAATGCAATTGCATTCCTTCTGTCCTTCTAAATACTAAAGAAAAATTTAAATTTCAACCAAGCTGCTTTCCGAGCTGTATTATTATTTTAATTTGAATATCATCATCCTTGAACTTTACCAATAATGATAAAAACTACAAACTAGAGCTATCACCAATTAACTATCTCAGATGATAGTTTAAGTCACGGGTCGGCAACCTCTTTTTTTACCACATGGGGGCCACCTTCAAAAGTAATATTTTTAAGGCAAAAAAATTGAAGCCAAAGAAAATAGGCTTACACCAGGGCCAGCTACTTGACCATTGATTAAGAAATAGATTAATAGGGGCTATATAATTTGTTAGGAGTGCAGGATCTAGGGAGGGGGGGGGCAGTGGGTGCGTGTGCCCCGGGCAGCAGATATCAGGGGGGCGGAAATTAAAGAAAGATTTACTTAAAAAAAAAAGGTAAAATCATATGAATTTTGTATCGGAAATTTTAGGGAGGGGGCGGCAAATTAAGTTTTGCCCCCCCCCCCTAAAAAAAATCTCGTAGTTCCGACCCTGATTTGTTATTGTCTACCGTGGGTGCCGGCTGGACTGGTTAAAAAAGAGGGGGGGGGGGGGGAAAAGGGGAAAAGGGGGAGGGGGGAAAAGGGGGGGGTTTAAATCATTCCCTGAAAAGTGTAATTTGTTAAACATTTTTAATATTTGATACATTTTTAAATAAATTTGACACAAATACACATAATTAAAATTACAATTTAAATAAATATGTCTTAATTTTTCGGTAAAATTTTCCATTTAATCTGATTGAAAATCAGAATCGAAATTAGAATAAATTAATATCAATTTAGGGATCATTTAAAGTATTACGTAAGAAAATATTTGGCTGTTTAAGAAAACTACTAAGAAAGTAAGAATAAAATTACTTACATAAGCTACATACATACTAATCCATCCCGCCAGTAAAAGTAAGCAAATGGGATACCCCCACCCGTCTAGTTTAATTAATACTTGAATGGTCGCTTATTTGATTTTGTTTCAATTGAATTTGTAAAGATTTGTATTTGTATTGAATAAATATTTTTTAATTCAATTATTTTTAAATTTTCCTCACTTGGGCTGGATGCACTCCAATCGAACAAAAACGCTCTTAGACAAAACGTTGTGTTCGGTGATGTCTAATCATGTTCAATTGTGCGTTTTGGTTTTGCTTAATCAGTGTGCGTCCAGCCTAAAAGTACAAAGTCAACTTTTTGAGCTAGGTCTAATTTATTGATTATCCAAAAATTTTCGCTTAAACCAAGCTTAACGCTGAACTTGCTTTATACTAATGACCCTAAATATATATATAAGAGAAATAGGGAGAAAGATGAGACATGTATTATAATAATGCATAGCTATAATAGTGTAAAAGGCGAGAGATAGCTTACTTGATGCTGAGATGCGGTTTGGCTTCATGAATGCTGGTGGAACAAATGGGGCATGTTTTGGAGCATTCGAGATGACGAAGGAGACAACTTCGGCAAACTGAAACAAATGACGATCGTAAAATTAGAGAGCGACTCCACTTGATGGGCTAATAAAGGCGTTATTGCATTTGAGGCAACAAGATAGCAGAACAGCCACGATTGGGATTAACTCGCAAACAAAAGGAGACGAATATTATTGTTTATATTCATTCACATCCTCTTTGGCAAAATAATTTATAATAAGATCATTATAATAAAAGGTTAAGGGGGTTCAGGAGCGACGTCTAAACGTACTTTAAATTAAAAAAACTAGACTATTATAAAGAATTTTTCAATGCGGTTTTTTTAATGAATTAAATTCATAAGAGATTATTGGGACATCGAGCTATAATTTTTTTAATGACTTATTAAAAAATTAACGTGATTAATTTTTTTGTTATCAAAGCAAATACAAAAAAACAATCTGTCCCAATAATCCTTAATTTTTTTAAATTTAAAAATGAATTTATTGTTATTATTAATCACATATTAATTAAGAAATTTTTAAAATAAGCTTAGATGATTTATTTAAAAACCAACTGTCAAATTAGTTGCATGCAATATAGGCCAGATATAGGCTAATACTATATCGTCTGTTAGACTAGCCTGCCATCTATTGCAAGAATGCTAAACTAATTTGACAGTTGATTTTTAAATAAATCATCTAAGCTTATTTTAAAATTTCTTAATTAATATGTGATTAATAATAACAATAAATTCATTTTTTAAATTTAAAAAAATTAAAGATTATTGGGACAGATTGTTTTTTTGTATTTGCTTGATAACAAAAAAATTAATTACGATAATTTTTTAATAAGTCATTAAAAAAATTATAGCTCGATGTCCCAATAATCTCTTATGAATTTAATTCATTAAAAAAAAAAAAAATTGACTTTCTAAAAAAGGTCCTATCCAATGAAAAGTACATGTAAGAAATAAAATGTTTAAATTTATATGCTTGTATCGTTTATTATTACCCCTGGTTTAGGTTCATAATTAGTAACCTTTTGTTCAGAGCATTGGGAATAGACTACCCTCTAAAGACACGAGCCCCCCCCCGTGCATTTCAGTGTCCCGGTTGAAAATTTCAGAAATCTGGCAAGCCTATTATTTATTAAAATGATATGCATTTGTATTAAAATTACTTATAAAAGTGTCGGCTATGTATATATATATTATAATGGTATATTATAGAATATTTCATATTTTATAATATCAATAAGATGGAATAGAATAGGCTTCTTTAGGGCGTGTTCCAGTCTCTTCGACGCGCTGCGTAGTTGGTTCAAATTTTCTAAGTTGAAATCTCTTATATTGGGACAACTCAAATTAAAACTTTTGACGAAGATAGATTGTTTTTGCAGTATTTTTCAAAAAGCATTCCTAATAACGTTTATATGAGAAGAGATGGTGATGCAGTTTTTTTTTTTTTCTGACTATGATTTATATTCTTCGTTTAAATTTCTTTTGTCATTTTATTATTGTTTTTTTATGCAACATGGATTTAAAGAATAAAAATAACCATTTAGTATAAACCATTGAAAAAATTGCAAAGCCACATCCTAACAATGAATTGCCATGAGATAGTTAACTAAATTAGCTGACTCGATAATCATCTTGTCACCCTGTTTAGTGTCGAATTCAATTGATGAGCAGAATATTCATTAAATGCAACTAACTTCATTAATTAGGAACAAAAAGAAAACATGCTGAAATGCAAGGAGAGAAGATGGGCAGCCACCATAATTTGCACTAAGTATTTTCGTTGACGTTTCGAGGCTAGTTCCCTCTCATTTCTAGGACGACAAAATAGTAAACTATTCATTGGCGGTTAACAGGGAATACAAAAATAGAAATTATAATATAATAAATAAATTACATTTGCATATAAATGAATAGTATGTATAAGCCTAACGGTACTGAGTTGTTAATGATGCGAGCAGGCACAAGAGCAGTTCAAATTTTAGTCTTGATTTAAACGTATTTAATATAATTAATGTCTATTTGCAAACAATTTTCTTCTGAAAATGAGAGCAAAATTATTCTCGAAATACCGTTTTTTTAAACAAATTTATTATTAGAATAAAATTTTTTTTTTAATAAGTTATTTTAAGCAAAATTATTTTTTTAATCTGATAGAAATATTAATTTGAAAAAATATTTCTCGAGAAATTAGTCTAAAATATCTTTTATTTTATTAAAGAAAATTTTATTAAATTCCACTTTAAAAGGAGTCAATTTGATGATTAAAAAAAAATAACTCCCTAAAAAAATCCAATTGAAGTAGTAACAAGGGACAGACAAAAATGCCAGCGCAATGTTTCTAGCAATAAAATTTTGCTATATACTGTAGATTTCATGAGAAACTGCACATCTTTTTGTCTAATACTAAGATGAGATTATCTCTAATTTTCCTGCCCCAGGAGGAGATTTCGCGTTAAGCGTTAAGCTCTGCTCGTACTCGAGTTGTGCTTAAATCGCTAACTTTTCTAAATTATTTTGATAACAAAAAATCCCCGCAAGTCCCAAAGAATTCTTGCAGGAAGCATCTGAATTTGTATGCATCTCTGAGAATAAATTTTATAAGTATAATAATAAAATTGGATTGTGTAAAATTGACTTTAATAAAGTAATTTCTTTTTTAATGAGTCAATTGTAACAACAGCTTTGTATGAAGCAAAACAAAAAATGTCCAAGAAATAATCATTTATTTTAATAGAGTTACAAGGAATAACAAGAAGGGAATAAAATGCTGAAATGGAGATGGAAGCAAAAGCGAGCAAACTAGTCGGCAATTGATGAGAGGGAACAATTAGCGTCATTAAAAGAGGATAAGTGAACGAACAGGTGTCTAAAAAATAGATTCTCCTATTACCCTAACGAGTAGGCAACTGGCATAATAATAATTTTAACAAATATATTTAACAAAAAAAAAGAACTTGATATTGAAACAAAACAAAAAATGAATTTAATTTCCAATATCAATACACACGCATTTATGATTAAAGTATTTTTTATCATCATGAAATTACAAAATATAAACAAAAAGAGGTCTATTTATAAAAAAAAAAATCAAGCTGAAATCTCACCCCATTTTATAAAAATGTGGAGTTAAAAAATAAATCACGTGTAACTGGAAGACAACCCAACTTTCTCTTACCTGCAGAGAGAGTTTTGTGTCGCTCAGCCTTCTCATATTTTAACGCCTATTTTTAAATTCCATTTTTAGATGATATGAGGAGAGCTGAGCCCAATTTTTTTTAATATAAATTATTTGCAATGGACAGTACACGATGCCCCGGAAAGGCTGGAGATCTTGGGTTCGACTCCGGGGGCCATGAGAGGGTTGGCCTCCAACAAAAAAACATGCAGTCTTTTTAAATATATCTAAGGCTCAGTTAAAGTCTGAATCGAGGTACAGTAGAGTTTGCTAATTAGACGTGTTAAAAAGCCAATTCTTAAATTTTTTCCAAATACATAAAAAATAATTATACGATAATCTCCCCTTAATATTGTTACATATTAATATTTGAGAAATAATTCTCGAAAACAAACTAATCCGGAATTTTTAGAAATACAATGTGGCAAAACACTTTTAATATTTTTAAAATTTTGTAGTTAAATATGCAAAATATTCTCTTGATATATAAAATAAGATTTCTCTGGGTGGGTCGTGATACCCTAAACAGCCAGATAAAAAAATATGAAGGATAGCGATTAAGAAAAAAAAAACATGCAATATATTCAAAATCCGAGCCCTATTATGAGGATATCAAAGCAATGACAGCCAAGGTATTGCATCGGTTGTTTGTAAAAGTTAACGGGTAAAGGTAAGGATCGGGTAATCCGGCATTTTCAGAATATGGCAGAGGCCCGGTCCCGTTGAGGCCGGATTAACAAGACAACTAAATTTTGAATGCTAATATCTTATAATAGAGGTATGGAAATAATCGTATCACAGTCACATTAATCTAAAAAAAAAATTTATTTTCGAAAATCAAAAAACGGGCTTCTATAAGTTGTAGATATTTTTAAATAGCTTTAATTAAAAAGAGGAAGGGAAAAAAAAAGAGGGAAAAAAAAAAAGAGAAGAAAAAAAGAAAAAAAAGAAAAAAAAAAGAGAAAAAAAAAGGAAAAGAGAAAAGAAAAAAAAAAGAAGAGGGGGAGGGGGGGAAGGGGGAGGAAGGAAGGGGAAAAAGGAAGAAAAAAGAAGAAGAAGAAAAAAAAAAAAAGAAGGGGGGGGGAGGGGGGGGGAGGGGAAAAAAAAACAAAAAGAGAAGGAAACAGAAAAGAGGAAAAGGGACGGAAAAAGGAAAGAAAAAAGAAAAAAAAAAAAAGAAAAGGAAAAAAGAGGAAAAAAAGGAAAAGGGAAGAAAAAAAAAAAAAAGAAATTTGAGGTCGATAGCTTCAAAAGTGTCGCTGCTGGAATCTCCCAAAATCAGCACCCCGAGACGCGCACCTTAAAGAAATTAACGCACCACTAAAAAAAAGACAAAATTATAATACAATGTATTTAATCTTGCACATTAATAAAATTAAAAAAAAAAAAAACCCTAAGAAGGGGAGAGGAGGCTCTCGGTGATATTTCATTTCATAGAATTTATTTCTCTGCATGATCTAACAAAATCCTCCCCCCCCCCCCTCCCCAACTCCAGCATCCCATTCTATTTTGTAAACATTACTATTATCACTTCTACATTCCTTGCCTCCTTCCCTTCCCCCCCTCGCCCCCACGCTCTCTTCCTTCTCGTTCTTCTCCTTCTCCTTCTCCTCCTTCTTTCCAAACAACTTTGGGAAATCTCAAACATTTCTTTTAGACCTACTGTCAAACTATTTTCTTTTAAGAATTCATTAACATTTATATATCATTTAGCAACTTTATTTTCTTTTCAAAAGAAAACTTGTTTTATTGCTTAATATTTAAAAAATGTATACAAAATTTTATATGGTAAAATCATTTTTGCCTGAGTTGAGGCATTGATTCTCAATTCAGATAGTTTTAACACCCTTCTAGGTATGACATTAAATAAAAATTTGATCGTCCCTGCAAGGACAACTAAAACGACCTACTCATTAATGGATATTTTGTAAATATAACCTATACAAAGAGAAAGTATTGGATTCATGCCAAAAAATCAATGTCGAGATTTTGATCCTGCAAAATGGTCGGTATGAGAAGGAAATATCTCAAGAACGAAATGAGCTACAAGGGGGACGGGGATGGGGCAGGAAAGAGCAAGCTTTGCATAATTTTTTTTTTTTTTTTTTTTTATGAACATATATACATAGGTAAGAGAAAGTAAAAAGTGGTTTTTTGCGACATGGTTTGCCTGTGAACAAAATATTTCAAGAACGAAAAGAGCTAGAAGGATGAAATTTTATATTTAAGTTAGGTACCCCCTGGGACTTGACACGAAGCTTTTGAACAAAATCGGCCAAAGAGTAGTAGTACTCTACTGATGTACTTTTTCAGTTTTTTTTTTTTTTTTTTTTTTTTTTTTTTTTCGATTTTCTTAAAATTCGCTCAAACGATTTTGATTAAAATTCATAAACAAGGAAAGGAAGCAGGTGCAGCCAAAATTAAAGCCTCCGATTTTGTTACAATTAATGAGACGTTTTCGAGAAAACTTTATTCCTCATCATCAGTCTTTCAAATTGTGTTTTGTCCCGGAGTTGTTAAGAGGGCACAATACATTTATTATGTATTTTCTTTATGGGTGTGTTATTCATTGACTTTAGCTCAGTGAGAATGTTCGAGTAAAGATGTTGATGTTGTTGATTCTCACTGAACAAGTCAATGAATGATACCCATAAAGAAAAATACACGTGAATGTATTGTGCCTATAACTTTCCGGGTTTAAGCCCACAATTTTGAGGTGATGACGAGAAATAAAGCCCACCAATTGTAACAAAATCGGAGCTTTAATTTTGGCTGCACCCTTTCCTTCCTGTATGAATCAAGCAGCCGTACTTCATTGGTTAAAATTCATAAATCAATTATTTTTTAGATGCTCTTTCAAATCTATATCAGGGCCAGGATCTAGGGGGCGGTGGGTACCGCATGTGCCCCGGGCGGCAGATATCAGAGGGCGGCAATTAAAGAAAGATTTATTAATAAAAAAGGTAAAAATGATATGAATTTTGTATAGAAAATTTTAAAGGAGAGGGGGGGGCAAATTAACTTTTGCCCCCCCCCCCGAAAAGAAAAAAATCTCCTAGTTCCGGGCCCTGGTATATATATATATAGGGGTCTAAATGGCCTTCGATGTCGAAAAAGACAATTAAAAAAAAAAGTGTATATACTCCATTCTTAGGGATGAAACGATACGAGTAAATACAAGTACTTACTCGATACTTTTCTTTCGATACCGAGTACTTTTGGAATCGATACTTTGGAATCGAGTACCAAGTAAGTATCGGTCAAAAATACTCGTATCGATACTCGGTCCACGTATGCGATGATTTGTTAGGCCGGAAGAACATTTACGTACATTTGTTCTTATTTACAATAGAAATGTGGAATGTTTTGTACCACTGTAGTTTTAATTTTCATTATTGGAGTGTTCATCAGGGAAAACATTTTGAAAAACTATTATTTTTGGGTAGTTCCTCTAAAACCGAATTTTTTTTTCTAAGTCGTTGTTGTTTTTTTTTTTTTTCAAGAACTTGTTGTTTTATGGCTGTGGAGATTTAATCAAGATTCGCAGGGACTTTGCAGCCAAGAGATTAAATTAAAAAAATCTTTTATTTAATTTCTATTTGCCAACATTTCGGTCGCCAATCACAACTTTCATCAGGGCGAATATTGTACGATCTTAGGTAATTTAATATTCATTGCAATTAAATATACAATTTCTTTTTACTTTGATTTGTACAAAAATATTATACTCGGAGGTCTCCGATGATGAAGGTGGTGATTAAGCGACCGAAACGTCGGCAAATAGAAATTAAATAAAAGATTTTTATTTAATCTCTTGTTTCCAAAGTTCCTGCGAATATTGATAATATAGGCCCTAAGTACTTACTGCTGTTTTTGCTTTTTTTTAATTGTAGGGAAAAAATTGACCGATACGAGTAAGTATCGATACTTTTCAATCGATACCGAGTAGGTACTCGATACTTTGCGACCGATACCAGTATCGAGTAAAAGTATCGATACCTCAGTGGTATCGTTTCATCCCTACTCATTCTGCCCTCAAAATTGTTTGAAGCACACTTTACTCTTCATGTACTTCATAGGAAAGATAGTTTTTACTGTGGTAAGAAAATTAAATATTTTTCTACGTTTATAAATTTTATATCTGGAATATCGTACTGTCAGAAACCCTCTATGTCCCCCCGACCATCTCACCAGATTTAAACTAGAGGAGCAGAGTTAATTAGAGAATCCATAATAAAGAGTTGGTTCGTTAGGGTTGTCTATCTTTCAGCAACCCAATGAGTGACGTCATATGCATATTGTATTTAACTAGTCATGTTGTATTATTTCATTGGAACTCCTGTTGGCGATCATGAATTTATCTTGATTGAAATATTTTAATATCAATTCAATATTCAGATCGAGGGAAACTACTGATCCCTCAATCTTGACATAAGAGTAAGTTGTTTGAATATCATTAATTTGCGCCATAATAAAAAAAAATTGAAAAGAATGCCAGAATTTTTGACAGATATTGATTCTATTTATTAAAAAATATAAATATCAGATAATGATAAACATATACAGGAACTAGAACACCTGTCATGCATTTTTGATTAAATACAGAGAAGGCCTCTCTAATTATTATTTACATCAGTCACTTCCCTAATTAAGGTATTGTGTATAAAAAAAAAAAAAAAAAAAATCCTTTTAGACAGCATATGTTGGTGGTATTAATGAAACACCCCCAATACTTTAACGAAAAATAAAAGAAAGCGATGTTGTTGATTGAATTTAGAATGCACCCAGAACTGATAGCTTCGTCAGATTATTTTGATGTCACTTAAAAATGATTAAAGAGTCAACACAATTCTAATTAGTGCTCACGTGGAAAAGAAACGTAAAATTGATAGGGAGCGTTTTCTTCCACGTTGCACTATTTCGTAGAGAATTCAAATTCAGTTTAATAGAGAGCGCGCTAAATGTTTTAACAATGACTCTGAATTTTTTATTTAAAAACTGGTACAGTGGGCGCCACAATAAAGTCCCCACCTGATAGCTAGAGCCTTAAGTAGGGGAGAGTGGGGCAAGTTGAGACGGGGGGCAAGTTGATACAAGCAATATAATTCGTCAATGTGTATGCGCAAGTTGAAGGGAGTGGTAGCAGTCGATGTGTCGTAAAGTGACGATGCACTACACATAGTGGCAGTCAAATCCGACAGCGAGTTGTTGAGTGGTTTAAGGTTTGGTGTTTTCATACCACAAAAGTAAATTTTTTACCTTGTGTTTGAGTATAGAAAAAGTGCATAAAGAATCCCTGAGACCTATAATCACTGTGCGCATTTTATTAAACGTTTCTTCCTGAGTAAGTTCATATAATTTATATAAGGCTAGGTGCTCTACTTTTTAGGTTATGTTAGTTTTAAAGACACGTGGTCACTTGGGGCAAGTTGATACATTTTGTTGGGGCATATTGATACACCGTATCAACTTGCCCCTCAGTCCATGTGCATTGGGATTGGGAGAAACTAGTTTCAAATTCAGATCAGGAAGATACACTGTTCCTTGGTTTGTTTAAGCCATATTTACTGTCGAAGTTTCGCCAAGACTGGATCCAGTCCATATTATGCAATAAATAGGCACACATCGAATGTGGCAGGTCGCAAAATTATACACATGTATTCAGTGTGCATCTTATGTGTAAATAGCACTCAGTGAATCAGATTAGCTTTTTATCCTTGTAATCATTAAAATGTATTATTTCAAAACTTTGTACTATCTTCTTATTGATATCCCATCAGATTATCAATCCCCTTTACCAAAGTATCAACTTATCTCTTCTTTGTGTCAACTTGCCCCGAGGTGGGGTAAGTTGATACGCAATGAATTTTTTTAAATTAATTAATTTTAATACTCCATGAATATTATCAGGAGAGAAAATATGCTATTTAGGTACCTAAAGAATTAATCTTTCAAAATATGATGGTAGAATAAAAGATAGGCGTTCCAAGTTTTTACAAAAAAATAAACTACTAAAACTGTTTCAACATGCCCCACTCTCCCCTATATGGTATAGTATATAGGTATAGTGAAATAATTTTAATGACCGAAAAGGTAAAACGTAAAATCTGGACAGATGATTTTATTTTACCTTTTAAAATTTTAAAATTATTTCACCATTTACTATATTCCATACCATATACTTAAGGCTCTAGCTATCAGGTGGGGACTTAATTATGGCGCTCACTGTACAACTGACCATAATTTTCTCGTAACTTCGAAAGTTGTTTGAAGTGCACCATTTTGATTTATTTTTGTCGGATGATGGCTTGATTATTTTAATAGTTTCTATTCTACCTTTCCCATGAAGTACAAGAGTAAAGAGTGCTTCAAACAATCAAAATGAGAATATATATTTTAAAGAGCATCTAAAAAAATAATTGATATTTAATCAAAATTGCTTTTGAAAAAATAAAAAAAAACTGAAAAAGTACATCAGTAAAGTACTAGTACTCTTTAGTCGATTTTAAAAGCTTCCTGTTGGGAGCCAGGTGGGTATCAAGAGTCGCAGGAGCGACTCGTCGCCGAGCAAGTAAAAAGCAAAAGAAAGCAAAGAAACTCTTAATACTACCATTTAGTTGACATTCCAATAGATGCCAATGGCCCATTGCATTTAGATGGACGAGTCGTCCCTAGACTATATTATCAAGAATGATTTTAAATCCTTAATAAAAGATAGGGACGTGAAAAAAATTTTTTTGAGAAACTTTTCTCTTTCTGGGCGAATATCTCAAAAAGTTTTTAAGATATCGGAGCCAAATTTTTTTTATATTAAACTAGAATAAATAAGGATTATTTTGAGCACAAATTCAAAAAAAAATTCCAGTCCCCAAAAGAATGGCAGAGGCTCAAAGTTGAGATTTTGCCGATTTCGGAAGGTCAAAAGTTAGTCTCTTATTTTTCCTTTTTTTCTTTTTCTTCTTTTTTTTTCTTCTTTTTTTCTTTTTTTTTTCTTTTTCATTCTTTTCTTCAATTTTCAAATTTTTAGACAAAGCTACAGGTTTCCCTGCTGGACCGATTAGGATGAAATTTAAAATACAAATAGATACTATCAAAAACCCGATACCTTTGATATAAAATTTCATTTTGGATCAAAAGTGACTTTTTGAGAGGTATTCAAAATTTCAAATTTGTCCTATCTTTAACATGGCGAAAAGACAATTCTAACTATTTTGCTCCCTGATGACGTCATCTAGGAACATATATATTATTATTAGTAATTTTGATCCCTAATGGAACAAAAATTTTTTAGATAGATCCATTCAGATAGAAATAGATTAACGTGATAAGGAGTGCTACCAACATAAAATAAATAAAAAACCTAAAATTTTATAAAATTTGGTGAAATCCTATGTTTATCGTTTTGAATGGATACCAAACGATGTATTTACATTCTACCAACATAACAAAAATAAAAAACCTAAAATTTTATAAAATTTGGTGAAATCCTGTTTATCGTTTCGAATGAATAGCAAACGAAGTATTTACAATCTACCAACATAACAAAAATAAAAATCCTAAAATTTTATAAAATTTGGTGAAATCCTATGTTTATCGTTTTGAATTAATACCAAACGATGTATTTACATTCTACCAACATAACAAAAATAAAAAACCTAAAATTTTATAAAATTTAGGGAAATCCTATGTTTATCTTTTTGAATAGATACCAAACGATGTATTTACATCCTACTAACATAACAAAAATAAAAAACCTACAATTTTATAAAATTTGGTGAAATCCTATGTTTATCGTTTTGAATTAATACCAAATGATGTGTTTACATTCTACCAACATAACAAAAATAAAAATCCTAAAATTTTATAAAATTTGGTGAAATCCTATGTTTATCGTTTTGAATTAATACCAAACGATGTATTTACATTCTACCAACATAACAAAAATAAAAAACCTAAAATTTTATAAAATTTAGGGAAATCCTATGTTTATCGTTTTGAATAGATACCAAACGATGTATTTACATCCTACTAACATAACAAAAATAAAAAACCTAAAATTTTATAAAATTGGGTGAAATCCTATGTTTATCGTTTTGAATAGATACCAAACGATGTATTTACATCCTACCAACATAACAAATATAAAAAACTTAAAATTTTATAAAATTTGGTGAAATCCTATGTTTATCGTTTTGAATTAATACCAAATGATGTATTTATTTTTTACTGTTTGGAATGCATATTAAAATATCTATTCATGGGATAACTTAATATTTAATAAACAAAAATTATTAAATAATATTTAAATGCAATATTTCACAAAAAGAAGTGAAATCTCAGCCAAAAACATCGGAGATGCAAAAGGGGCGCCTCGCATTATTTTTGCCTAGCGTCGAGGTGAAATCAAAAAAATGCGCCTCGCTTTTCTGATTTATATAAAAGCGAGGATATATGAAACAAATAAAATTCTGTAGGGGGTTTTATTTAAGTGAAAATATTTCCTCGCTTTTATATAAATCAGAAAAAGCGAGGCGCATTTTTTTGATTTCACCTCGACGCTAGGCAAAAATAATGCGAGGCGCCCCCTTTTTGCATCTCCGATGTTTTTGGCTGAGATTTAACTTAAATAAAAAATTTCATCAACTTAAGAACTCTTTTCATTCTTGAGATATTTTGTTAACAGATTTTATTTCCGAGACCCACTTTTTTGGAATCAGGAAGACTCAAAACGTGTATTTCCATAAAAATCTTGATGTGATTGCAATAAATACTTCCAGTCTATATATTTGTATACAATATATAAATAGATATTTATTGTGCTCTGAGGCTGTTGCGCCTCCTAGAGCACTTCATTTCCACTTTCCCTCTACCCCAAAACCGGGAGACCCCCTCAGCTCATTTGAAAAATGTTGACGAAATCGGCTCTTAAATTCGCCAATAAACTCGACCCCCTAATGCGTTCCAGGAACCCCTTCAACAATCTCACTGACTCCACAAAGAACGATTTGACCTGCCAAAAGTTATCTTTCTGTGCTTCGTTAGGTCTCTGTAGGTCAAGCGGAATCCCTCTGAGACTCCTGGGCACATTGTTCGTCCTAAATCGGTTATCCCTGTATAAATAAATAGGAGAGCTGCTGATTTTTTTATGTCTGTGTGTGTTAACACGATTGCTTAAAAACGCAAGCAGCCAGATCGATGAAATTTGGTATATACTCCTTAAACTAAAATTGTAGATTTCTCTCAACTTTTGGAGTAAATACGTCACTTGGAAGTAGTACTTTACCTAATAAGTTTTTTCAGAAATTTCGAAATTTTCAATTTCTTTGTTATATTATGATAAAATACTCAATTTTAAAAAAGTTTGTATTCTTTGACATTTTTTCGAAAACTGAATAGTTTTTGAAATAATCACAGAAGAAATAGAAAATTTTCGTTAATTTTGATAAAAAATCAAAACAAAATAATACAGGTGTCATTAAAAAACATGTAAATATAAACAAATGAATGTGTGACACAAATGGCCGCTTGTGTTTTTACGCAATCATGTTCACACTCACACTCTCCGACGTAATTCCAAAAGAATATATGAGCAAGTTTTCGGGAAATCATTCCCCTATTTTTTTATTTTATATAGTCTTATTTCTTCTATCACTGACTGTCGGCCCTTTGCATTTTCAACAATAAATAAATGACCAGGATTGTCACATTCATGTAATGAAACAAAAAGTCAAGTCATAAATTAGGACTACACAAGTGGATGCAAATCAGGTGTGATTGAAAGAGAGGGGAATTAACAGCTGGAAGAAGATCGCGACTGACGAGTGTCGAGTGGCGAGTGCCAAGAGAAAGAGAAAAAGAAGACGAGTGAGTGGCGACAGTATCGGCGACTACGACGACGGCAGGCGGCAGACAACACAGGAGCGAACGCCACGCGACGTTGCCAAACCTCACCCCTCCCTCCCTCTCTCTCTCGCTCTCTCTCTTTCTTCCTTCCCATTCTCATTTCCCCTCCATTTTGAAAGGCTCAAGCTGCCTACGACTTCGACTCCGATCCCGACCGACAACCACACACACCCTATTCCCATCCTACCCTATATATAAATACATAGAGAGAGAAGGGGATACTTAACTAAAAATCCCAAAGGAAAGAAGGGAGAGAGAGAGAGGGAGAGATTGAACTCTAATTAATGAATAAATTATTTCTTTAAAAAAAAAAAATGGTGTGACTGGTAGCACAGCACTTATCCTGAGAAAATTGTGTTCTGTGCTTGTCACATCAGGTTTTTTGTGTCGACATATGTTTAGTTTCCGCCGATATATTAGAATTCAAGACTTAAAATTTATAACCATAAATATATTTGTATTTCGTTACCATGCCAACCAGTGGCGTAGTGAGCTTAACTCGCGCCTGGGGCATAATGCCTTTTTAGCGCCCCCCCCCCTCCATTCGAAAACCATATAATATGTAAAATATACAAAATTATTATGGAGGCGGTATAACTCGCCTAGAAAGCAAAATCTCGCCTAAAACAAACTCGCCAAAAAATCCGGAAAGTTCCAAAAATAAAATATTTTAAAAAATCTGGTGTGACTAATTTTCTCAAAATTCGCTTCAACGATTTTGATTAAAATTCAAAAATCAATTATTTTTTAGATGATATTTAAAATGTATATTCTCATTTTGCTTTTGAAATCTTATGAAGAAGTCAGGGTATCAAAATATAAATAGATATTTTCCCAAACTTATAAATTTCATTACATCTTCTAATATATCGACGGAAACTATATATACGTATGTCGACACAAAAAATCTGGTGTGATAAGCACAGTACAGTACCTTTGGTAAGGGAAAAGTTGTCTGCTGTGCGACAGTCACACTAGATTTTTTAAAATATTTTATTTTGGAACTTTTCGGATTTTCGGCCATTTTTTTCGGCGAGATTTTTTTCGTCGACTTTTTTTTCGGCATAAATTATTATATTACACTGGCACTACATTTAAAATATATTTTCCTGAAATCAATTATAATAAAAATAAAAATTATCCAGCATTTTTTTGTTTTTCGGACCATTTGGCGCCCCTTTGTGAGTGGCCCCCCCTTGCCCCCCCCCTCGCTAGGCCACTGATGCCAACTATTTCTCCTATCTTGCAGACAGACCATGTCGCGAAAACCATTCTTTTTTTTACTCAGGGACCTCAAAACGTGTATATATCCATCAAAATCTCGACATCGAATTTTTGACATGAATCCAATACTTTCTCTCTCTATATATTAACATATAGAGGTAAGAGAAAGTAAAATGAGTGAAATAAATAAAACAAAGTCATTATCATATTGATGATGTAATATATCTACACTTTATGGGATTCAAGAAAAGATAAATAAAATATAAACGTCAAGAGTATTTGATGTAATGAGACTATCTGCTTAATAAATAATAGAACGAAAATAATATTAGAGTAGTGATGTGCTAAATGAACAATTGTAAGAAAAGGTAAAGGTAGAGACGTCATTTCAGTTTATGCTTGGTAGGGGGGGACACTTTTTTACTTAATGTGCTCTTTAATTTATGTATAAAAATACCAATTATGAGGGCAGTTATGTATATTTATGTAGATGGAGCTCTTTCCTGCTAGAATTGATGACTGTAGATGGGTGAATAAATTTTGCCCGCGGGATTTGGGAATGTTCTTTTATTTGGTTGCCTACAACTTTAGCCTAATTTGGGATATATTCTGGCAATATTAATTCATCTAGTTTTATTCAAATAAGCTTTTTTATGGGTTGTGCAGTTTCTCACGTCATATCTTTTTAATCAATATAAGTATCATCTGTCAACCCGTACATTAGACAAATATTTACTTTCAGAAACTAGCAAATTATACAGCCTTTACAAAAAAAATGTAAAATAAATAAAAAAATATGGCGAATGACTTCCCCGAGACTTTCTCGTATATTCTTTTGGAATTACGTCTGGGTGTGTGTGTGAACACGATTGCTTAAAAACCAAAGCAGCTAGATCGATGAAATTTGGTATATGCTCCTTACACTAAAATTGTAGATTTCTATCAACTTTTGGAGTAAATACGTCACTTGGAAGTAGTACTTTACTTAAAAAGTTTTTTCAAAAATTTTGAAATTTTCAATTTTTTTGCTTATATTATGATAAAATACTCTATTTTAAAAAAGTTTTTATTCTTTGACATTTTTTCGAAAACTGAATAGTTTTTGAAATAATCACAGAAGAAAAAGAAAATTTTCGTTAATTTTGATAAAAAATCAAAACAAAATCATACAGGTGTCATTAAAAAAAGGGTAAATATAAACAAATTCATTTGTGAAACAAATGAATTTGTATGACACCTGTATGATTTTGTTTTGATTTTTTATCAAAATTAACGAAAATTTTCTTTTTCTTCTGTGATTATTTCAAAAACTATTCAGTTTTCAAAAAAATGTCAAAGAATAAAAACTTTTTAAAATAGAGTATTTTATCATAATATAACAAAAAAAATTGAAAATTTCAAAATTTTGAAAAAACTTTTTAAGTAAAGTACTACTTCCAAGTGACGTATTTACTCCAAAAGTTGATAGAAATCTACAATTTTAGTGTAAGGAGCTTTATACCAAATTTCATCGATCTAGCTGCTTTGGTTTTTAAGCAATCGTGTTCACACACACACACACAGACATAATGCCAAAAATGGTTTTTTTGGACTCAGGGGAGGTCTAAAAGGTGGAGAAACATCAAAATCTCGAAGACGAATTTTTTTACGATTACAATACTTTCTCTATACGAGAAAGTAAAAAAAAAAAAAAAAAACAACTGATTTGTTCTCTTTTTTTTCGTTTATTTAGCAGTAAAAGAGTTAATCGTTTGGTTATTTCCAAGGTTAGTAGAATATACATTCATTAACGTTATACTTGTACAGTACATAGGCCTACCATTGTATAATTTCTTTTAAATAACGCACGTGTCAGGTTTAATACATAAAAGGGTAGATCAACCCCCCCCCCCTCGATCACTCGGCTATGTTAATTTATAATCAATCTATTATATAATAATATTTCATATTCTAATATTATTTACCATTTATTTTCTTGAAGAAGGGGACATTTCAACTTCGAAACGATTTTAATTATCGGCACCGATTTTATTAATTATCTCCTTATTAATATAACACGCAATGTAAATAAATAGTAAAATTGAAGTTGATAATTAAAATTGTTTCCAAGTTGAAATATCTCCTTCTTCAAGAACAATAGTAAACAATATTAGATTATGAAATATTATTACATAATGGATTGATTATAAATTAAAATAGCCTGGAGGGAAGGTTTGGGTGTTAATCCCTTCTCTAAATTCTTAATGAACTTCTAACGGGCGCTACTTTAACATTACGCCAACGAGGTTTAAAATACTGTATATTTAAGAAACATAATGGCAAATATAGACTCAGAGGTATTAAAATGATCGATGACACTCAAAAATTTTAAAATCCACTATATTGGGAGAATAAATTTTTTTTTAAATCCCCATTAGAAATTCCTGGCTTGTAAATTAATATTGAAAATGACTGAGAAGATATCAAGTGACCTCAACTCAATATGGAGGGAGGTCAAATTAGAGAAATATGAAACCACTGGCCAAAGGAGAAGACAATAGAAATTAAGGGCAGATGATAAAGAAGAGCTGGGAATAGTTCACGCAGATATTACGACCCTCATATTCAGTGTTCAAATTATGTTGAGAACGTTGCTTGTATATAAATTGGGTATGCAAAGTGACTATGAGAGCGACAGGTGATTTCATCTTAAATCGAATTAAATCAAGAATTTATCCAAACACACCGTCCGTCAAAATAAAGCAGTAATTATTTGTTTCATTATGTAATTTATATTGGTATAAATAGTTGATACGCATTTTGCCATTTAGAGTGATCTAAAAAGAGTCGATTCACATATCAAGTGTTGCGATATATGTTGAAACATATCGCCTCGTGTTTTTAGTTTTAATTTAACCATAGAGGGATGGAGATATCAGCCAAATTGGAATGCTCTAGGTTCAATAAAACTCCCAGAATAAGACGTTTCGGCCTGAATTTATTTGGCCATCTTCAGTTATTCAAGCAATTGCCTAATCATTTTTAAGTAGATTTAACAACAAATATAAATCATTAAAATTATAATTTGAAATAAAATTAAGACAAATAAGTTTTAATAGGAGAATTAAATTTAAGTGCACAAGGTTTTCTATTTCAATAATATATTAATTTGATATTAACACTTGATGCGCATTTCGACACCATATGTGTCATCTTCAGAAGCGAATTACATACTGAAAGTATTAATATAAAATTAATATATTATTGGAACAGAAAACCTTGTGCACTTAAATTTAATCCTCCTATTAAAGCATAATGTTTCAACTAGAGCCAACGGTTACCAGTTTAAAATTAGACAAATAAGTCTTAATTTAAAAAAAAAAATTTTAAAACTTTTTATTTTTGAATATTTAAATGGAAATCTTATAAAAATTTTACAAATATACCCTTAGTACAGTGAGAGCCATAATTAAGTCCCCACCTGACAGCTAGAGTCTTAAGTATATGGTATAGTATATGGTGTATAGTGAAATTATTTTAAATTTGAAAAGGTAAAATAAAATCATCTGTACCAGATTTTACGTTTTACCTTTTCGGTCATTAAAATTATTTCACTATTCTCCATATACTTAAGGCTCTATCTATCAGGTGGGGACTTAATTGTGGCGCTCATTGTACATATCAGAAATAAGCGAAAAATACAGCTGGAAAGTTTTGCAACTTGATTGCTTTTTGTTTTATTTAAATTTGATTAAAGATGAAGATGATTGAAGAAAAGTAAGAAATTTTCTAAACAATCCCCAGTATGCTACATAAATAACGCTTCCCTTGCAACTCCAGCAAAGTTTCCCCACGTGCCAGTACCGTCTCTGATACAAATGATTGAAAAGAAAGAGAAGAACCCTTACAAAAAAGGGTCGAGAGAAATCAAGATCATTAGTAAAGTTTTAATAATCTAACTCTTTGATTATACAATATATATGTTTGAACAATTAACTTTGAAAAGTTTAATAGAACATGTAGCCTAAATGTAAAAAGCGTTATTTTTTTTTTAATTATAATTTTTGAGAATAGCAAACCAGAGATGATTGACAGTGGCGGATTGATTAGGGCAGGGGGCATTGAAAAGGGCGCCTGTCTGCTGCTATAGGGCTATAGGGTGGCGATACAATAAAAGGAACCCCTCAAAGAGAGAACCCAAAACGAACGTGGAGGGAGGGTGAATAAAAATTGACATACGATTTGTTTTGCTTTTCAAATAAAAATGAAGGTTAGAAGAGATGGATCGTCGGGATTATCTAGGTCAACACTAAATGTTTATGAAATATTAGTTCGGGTGGAGGGGGAGGGCGTGTTCTGTTTTTGGCGCTAAAATCACCGAGCTTAAATTTATTTTGATTCAATCCAAGATTAACCCTTTGCACTCACGAGGCGACATGTTACGTTTTACCGATGAGCTCGTAACATTTATTATGATTAGAGAGCGGAAAAAAGTCTTGCGATTTTTGTCAATTTTGAGACTTTTCCTGATTTTCTTAGATATCTTCACTGATCTCACAAAAAGAAACGTTTTTTGTGAGATTTTCAAAAACAACTTTTGCGATTTTTTTGGCACTTTATTTGGGTTGATTTTACAATAACTTTTGACTGGCAAGGGGAGGGCACGACCTTGGGATTTTATTTTGGGATGAGACTTCGGGTAATGATTGTATTTCTTTAGGGGGTTCACCCTTGGAATAGTAACGCGCTACGCTCAATAGATTCGGAGAAAATGGGGTTTAAAAAAATTCAAAGTCCGCTTCTATACTGTACTAGTGAGGCTTTTCATATGACAATGGCGAAATAGTCTAGTAGGTAGCGTGCCTACCTACCAAATGGGCGCTTGGGGTTCGAATCCCGTGCACGACTTACTTTTTTTTTTATTAAAATATTTATTTTATTGTTTTTATAATTAAATAAATTTATTATTTAATATTATAGATTATTTATTAATAAATATCTAAAGTGTTATTTTGCTAACAAAAAAAGACTTTAAATTTTAAATCATAATTTAATTATATTCAATAGTAATTATTTAAATAAAATAAACTATTAATCAAAATACTATAATTTAGGCTATTAATAACTAAAAAGTTTCAATCGTATTTCTTGATTTTATATTATGGACCTCAATACATTTTACTTTTTTTATTACAAACATGAACCTGAATGAAAATCATCATAAAAACATTTAAAACAAAAAATTTTTTTGGCATCGAGCACAATTAATGAAAGCGGAATAATTTTTACAAGAACACTGAATAATTTTTTAAAAGATCAGTTGGAAAACAAACATCATTTACGTTGACAAAAGTTTCTCTATTAATAAATAATCGATAATATTAAATAATAAATTTATTTAATTGTAAAAACAATAAAATAAATATTTTAATAAAAAAAAAAAAGTTGTGGACGGGATTCGAACCCCAAACGCCTATTTAGTAGGTAGACATGCTACCTACTAGACTATTTCGCCATTGTTATATAAAAAGCCTCACTATAAGCTGACTTGAATTTTTTAAACGCCATTTTCTCCGAATCTATTGAGCGTTGCGCGTTACTATTCCAAGGGGTGAACCCCCTAAAGGTGTACAATCATTACCCAAAGTCTCATCCCAAAATAAAATCCCAAGGTCGTGCCCTCCCCTCGTGAGATGAGCCATGTATTTGATTGTATTTTTTTTTATTTGGCCTCTAAAAACCCAAAATCCCCATTTAAAATTTTGATTTATAAATTCCTCAATCATCAAGTTGAACTTTAAAATTGTTTAAATAAATATCTTTAGAGAAATATGCCTATATTCCGAGAAAATCTTTTCATCTTGATCGAATTAAAAAAAAAATAATTCCGAGTTGACTGGGACCTTTTCAAAAATATTATAAATTCGAGTGGAAAGGGCTAAGAGAGAAGAGAGAGCTGATGTTAGAAAATAATGAATGATCCAATTTCGCTTCTCATCATTCCTTTTTTTTTTACAATTAATGATTTTTTTATGTCTAGTAATTAATTCTTTTATGTGAAAATGAGATCCTATTAGTATTATGTATGTATGTATTCCTGGCAGAAAAATAACCGGTTTATTTTATTGCTATATGACTTCATTTTTGCTTGTTGTAGTAAAAACAGTGAGTATAAGAAATAAAGGTGGTTGTGTTGGAAAGTAGTCACTCACACAACAGTAGTGGGGAACTTGAACAAGTGAAGTGAACCAACTAATGAAGAAAGTGAAGGAATGAATTTTACACGTCAGGTTAAATAAATAAATTATAAAATTTGTGAAACACCTTATAAAGAAGAAGAAAAACTCATGCTAGCGTTTAATCCAATTATATATTCAACCCTAACGCAAGGACTAATCAACTCAACTAAATATAAGGATAATGATGTATTATTTCTTTGGATTTTAAGAAAAATTATTCTAGGAGAGGGGAAAGTAAAAAACACTATGTCATAAGTATCTATGATTAAGTTAAAAATAACTTTTTACTCCTGAGATGTACAGTGAGGGACAATATTAAGTCCCACCCATGCGTTTTCTATATACTTGAGATTATTTGATTGTTTTTAAAAAAATATTATATATTTTTTAATGGAAACTTTCATGGTTCAAACCTAGAAAATTTCCAATAAAGATTTTCATTTTCTTTTATAAAAACAATGAAATAATCACAAGCAGAAAACGCATGGGGTGGGACTTAATATTGCTTCTCACTGTACACTGTTAAAAGTTTTCAAGGGATATTCATAAACTGGTATACGAATATCTTTATGAATTTTAAATTCGGGTATATGAAAAGTTAATATACTAAAAAATGAACTTTCATAAACCCATTTATTAAAAGTTTCATAAGTGGGTTTATGAAAAATTTTATAGACTAGTTAAAAAAAAAAAAAAAAAAACCCTCGAGAGGTTTGAACTCGAATTGGTTTCTTCCCTTTATAAGTATGGCGCCTTTATCATCTCGTTTGAAGGAATATAAAGTCGAAATCATTACAGCTAGCTAAAAAAAGTGTGTATTAAAATTAACGTTCTTCTCCAAAGTAATTACCACCATAGACAGTTTGAACATAATCACTCTTAGTAGTTGTTGTAGAATAGCTGTGAAGTGCCTCCTCTAAAATATTCATAGATTCAAAAACCAAACAAATATTTTTCACAACTCGCACTGACAACAGATAAGTCCACTCAACGTCGCTATAGGATAGAGGAACCTAGAGGTACTAGCTACAATTTTTTTCGCTTCGTTGCAGCATACAGCAGAGTCAGAACCTTGGTATCCGATATTGGGCGCCTATCCGATAATCGGCTACTTTCCCCTTATATATATATTAGAAAAATTTCGGGGAGAGAGGTCCTCTGAAAGAAGAGATTTAATATCATCTCTTTTCTCTTTCTTATAAAGTGAAAATCCGCTAAAAATAACTGATCGCGACTGGTCCAATAAGAATATCAAATTTCAGCTTGAGTGTCTTGAGGACGTAAGGGAAAAAACAATATGAAATTCTTTCATGGGCGTTAGCTAGCGAGTTTAAAAAATCTGGTGTGACTGTCGCACAGCACACAACTTTCTCTTACCTTCGGTAATCGAAAGTTGATCTTGTTAAACCAGATTTTTTGTGTTGACATGTATTTAGTTTCTGACAGTACGGTACATTCGATTTTCAAGATGTTTTTTTTTTTTTTTTTTTTTTTTTTTTTTAAAAACATTCACACTTTTTTCTCATTCACACTCACATTCACACACACATTCATGCAGTCTTTTCGGCAACTTAGGCCATATAAGACTTTTGACGATAACCGTTGTAGAGAATATATCTATTGTGTGTTCAGGCATTTCTATTTAAGCCATCTGGTATCCAAATGGCTTAAATAAAATCATCGGACTGCCTGGGTCCGAACCCGCGACGTTTGGTATAGGAGGTAGGCGCGCTACTTACTACGCCAAACCCGGGGGCCCTTTTTCAAGATGTAAAATTTATAAGTATGTGAAAATATTTATATTTTGTTACCATGGCAACCATTTCTCCTATCTTTCCCTATGAAGCACAAGAGTAAAGTGGTCTTCAGAAGATTTCATTGGCAAAATGAGAATATACATTTCAAAGGGCATCTAAAAAATAATTGATTTTTGAATTTTAAACAAAATCGTTGAAGCGAATTTTGAGAAAATCGAAAAAAAAAAAACTGAAAAAGTGCATCAGTAAAGTACTAGTACTCTTTGGTCGATTTTGTTCAAAAGCTTCGTGTCACGTCCCAGGGGGGTGCCTAACTTAAATATAAAATTTCAAATTCCTGCTCTTGTTGTTCTTGAGATATTTTGTTCACAGACAGACCATGTCGCGAAAACCACTTTTTTTGGATTCAGGGGACCTCAAAACGTGTATATCCATAAAAATCTCGACATCGAATTTTTGACATGAATCCAATACTTTCTCTCTCTATATATAGAATCTATTAACATATAAAGAGGTAAGAGAAAATAATAAAATAAATTTATACACATCGATTTGTCACTACTAAATTGTAAAAACTCACAGAAAGGACAAAAGAATTCTAGAAAATTTTTCTTCAAAAAATAAATGTCTATCGTCCAGCACTTATCAATTATGATTTTGAAAGTACTATACCCCACTGACGAAAACTCAATGAATGAATGAATGAATGCAACATGAACAGTCAGTCAAAATGTCCTGGTCGAACAAACTGTTAGAAGAGCGAGAGAGAGAGAGAGAGAGAGAGAGAGAGAGAGAGAGGCGATGTGCGTGCGTTCCGGCCGAGTACGCAGTCTGCATACTAGGTGAGCTCTATGGCGATCCAGCACGTAACCAACCCACGACTCGCAAGCTTCTATCCTCACTACGCCTCATTTGCCAATCAATCCATCGATATTTTTCCAAGATGATATGAGATCAAAGCAACAGGTCGCGCCACGAACAGCGCGCATTAAAAAGATCGCATTTCCAAGATCGTTAATCGGCTCTCTCTCTCCTCTTGTTTGATCATAATAAAATATTCTCTCTCTCTCTCTCTTTTTCTCTTAAATTTTCAGTAAATTAGAAAATAATCAATCATTAAATAAAAAGAAATTTTTTTTTTTTTTTTTTTGCTTTCTCTCTTGACATTAGAAGAGGAGGGAAAGTTGAAAGAAATGAAAAATATTATAATTATAAAAAGAATAGAATACTTTTTCACTTCCTTCGTCAATAAAAGAATAACTTCATACATTTCTATTCAGAGGTTCTAGAAAGAAATCGCGAACTTAAGACATAAGGAATAATTTTAATTAAGCGATTGGAACTTGAATATAAAAAGATCATAGTACAATTTGAAGTAGCAGAGTTATAGCCCACCCAGGCGTTTTTACATGTGATAATTTCATTGATTTTTTTAATAATGAAAGTTTTTTATGTTGTAGATTTAAAGTTACAGTATTACCCGTACGCTCTAGTTGAAATGTTATATATTTAAAAGAATATAAAAATGAGTGTCAATGATTGATTAAAAATTAACATTTTTAAAACTTAATACGTGATTTGACTTAGCCTACTCTTTTTTCTGACTTGTCAAATATCTTCTAAATATAACACAAAAGTCGAAGTAAGTAATAGAAATCGTGGCTGAGAGGTTAGAGGTGTTGACAAAAGGTAAATTGATAGTCTTAAAGCCACGGTATCGTCAATAAGGGACGTCCACATATTACGTAACGCGTTAGGGGGGGGGGGGTCTGGACAAAACGTTACTAATTGTGACATGGCTGGTTTCTCTAAGTGTGACATAACAATTCAAAGTTGAATTTATACAATTTTTTGAAAAAAAAAAAAAAAAAAAAAAAAAAAAAAAAAAAAAGGTAAAATGATATGAATTTTGTATAAGAAATTTTTTCAGGGGGTAGGTCTATGTTGGGACATAATATTTGTAGGGGGGGTTTGTTTGTATGTGACTAACTGTGACATGGTGGAGGGGACTAGAAAATCGTCAAAAAAGACGCTACGCAATATGTGGACGACCCTAATATTATGAATATCGTTAAAAGTCACATGGTCTAAAATGCCAAAAACTAAAAAAAATAGAAATAAAATTTTTTAATAAATCATTGAAATTTATGACCTAGTGTTTTCAATTTCTCTTAATTATATTTACTTTTTTACAAACAATATATTCATAATAATCATATGTTTAAAAAAAAAGCATGGATAATTAAGAGAGCAGTTATCAACTTTAATCAAAATCTATCTGTGTAGCCTGTATCGCGGAAGTAAAGAGCCTGGAATTCCTTATCTGTTTGATTGTTATATCTGGCCACGAGTGAATAGTGGACCAAGTGCAAAAAAACTGATATTTGGGAAAATGCAATTGATTGCACTTTTTCACCGGGAAAAAATCGGTGAATTTTGATGGAATAAATAGGAAGCAGGTGATTGGCCAGCATGAAAAGTGTGGAGGTCCTGGTTCGAGTCCAGGGGCGCCATTTCGCTCAATCATAAACACAAACTCATCTCACAGATCGTAAGCGATATATTGACTGACTAATGGACAGTCTATTTGAGCAATGATTGAAAAAATTTAATCTTTTTCAAACAAAGCTCTACTTAATAAAATTTAAATAAAGAAATACAAAACCATAAACCCTTGGATCATAAAACAAGATACTTGCTTTGCTTTTAAGAAAACAGCGCAAGTAGATAAAGATTGATAAGGACATTGCTACACTACCATGTCAACAACATTCTAACACCTAATTTGTCCTGATGAGTGCGATCGACAAAATGTAAACTTTTATTTTTCATATTATATTAATTACACTAGTCGACAAAAATAAACTTTTTTTCTTTCACAAGAATAAAGATATGAAATTCTATAAGTAAGTATTTTTCATGCTGAATTCAAATATCATTTTAGTTTTGCCCCACGGGCACAGTTTTAGAGATATAGAGCAAAATAGATTTTAATAGAAAAAGTGCTCTAAAACGGCTTTTATTTAGAATGTTCAAACTATTTTTAACGCGACACCCCGTAAAAATATTCAGGTATTTAGAATACATATAAATTTTAAGTTTCAGCCCAATCGGAGGTCATTTAGACGTGCCGCAAACGGCTTAAAGTTTCAAAAAATCGAAATTTTCAAGATTTTTTTTTGGTCGCCCCTAATACAATTTTAGATATCCCTGAATGCAAAAAACATATATGTACGATATTCTATAGTTATTTGGATTTCTAAAAATCATTCATTCAAAAAAATCTGTTAATTATTAACGAAATTATAAACAATTACATTAACTTTACCTGTCCAACCTACGGTTGATGGGCAAAGTTAAAAACGTCATCAACGAAAAAACACCAGTATACTCACTGATCGGAAAAAATGAACTTTTTCTTTTACAAGTGCAAAAATAGATATGAGATTCTACAAAAAAATTTTTTTTTTTAATAATATTTGGACCCTGTTATGCAATGGTGTGTCAAAGACCAAAAAATTCAAAATTGAGTTAAGCACGGAATATTGTTTCAAATGCTTTAATTAATAGTATTTTTTATAAAATATGTCCTAAAAAAATTTATATTTAATATTACTTGCACAATTGACAAGAAAAATTATATATATTCCAATGTAAACAAAAAACTTTATTGTTGATTTTCTCAAAACTCGATGTTTGGTCTTTGACACACCATTGCATAACAGGGTCCATTTAATAAAGTTAGTGCCCGTGACCAGGTGTTCAGAGAGGATACATAAGCTTCTCGTGGATAGGGTTCGCTTTTTAATTCAATTGAAGTTCATTTTTTTTCGACCAGTGGGAGTACTTGTGTTTTTTCTTTGCTGACGTTTTTGTTCATAATTTCGTTAATAATTAACAGATTTTTATGAATGAATGATTTTTAGAAAGCCAAAGAACTATAGAATATCGTAAATATATGTTTTTTGTATTCAGGGATATTTAAAATTGTATTAGAGGTGACCAAAGAAAAAAAAATCTTGAAAATTTCGATTTTTCTAAACTTTAAGCCTTTTGCGGCACGTCTAAATGACCTCCGATTGGGCTGAAACTTTAAATTTATATGTATTATAAATATCTGCATATTTTTACGGGGTGTCGCGTTAAAAATAATTTGAACATTCTAAATAAAAGCCGTTTTAGAGCACTTTTTCTATTAAAATCTATTTTTCTCTATATCTCTAAAACTGTGCCTGATAGAAAAATTCTAATTACATATCTGAATTCAGAATGAAAAAATGCACTAGGTTCACTAATCAGATTTCTTGTGAAGAAAGATTTCTTGTGAAGAAAGAAGAAGTCGTTCAAAGGGCCCAACGGAAGATCAATGCGGTATACTCGTGTGCCATTTACCCCAAAGTAATGAGCATCAGGAGGACGGGTCTTTCTCAACCAAAATACACATTTCGCCAAAATAAAAGTCTGTCCATATTCACTGTTCGACAAAAATGAACCTTAATACATTCACAAGAATAAAGATATGCGATTCTATAAGTATTTTTCGTAAATTCAAATATCATTTCAGTTTTGTCGACCTTGTCGACTAGTGTTATTTATGAAATATCAACGAGGTAAAGCTTTGTTGAAAAAGATTATATGTAAGCCAGTCAAGATAGAAAATTTGCGAGATCAGTTTGTGAGCGCAAAAATTGCGGCTCCTGGAGTCGAACCAGGACCTCCACAGGCGGACTAATTATTTATATTTTTATTAAACTACTAAGTTGTTGAAAGTGGTATTGCATTTGATTAAAATGACTCAGTTTGTATTGTTATTTTATTTATTATTAGTAAGTTAGGCTCTCCACTTAGATTCCTTTCTACAAAGGAAGGGTTTCATATTTTGGGGCCAGATGTGCTTGTCAACGAACCGTAGTAGTTGAGCCCAGTTACCTGCCTCTGTGGTCGAAATGCCTATGTGTGTGTGCGTGTGCGTGTATCCCTTTAAAGCCTTCTTCCCTGTTGAGGAGGCTTTGAATTAAAAAAAAAAAAAATCAATCCCAATCAAGAGAATTTGATAAGAAATCTTTGAAAAAGAATACAAGTGTGAGTATGAGTGAATGTTTTTTTTTTGTCTGTGTGTGTTGTGTGGGTGTAATACTACAAGCAGGCAAGCAATGGACATTTTAATGAGCGCCTCAGGCCCCTTTGCTCTCTCTCTCTCTCTGGTGGGGTACAACCCCCAGGGTTCCCACCACACACACACACACACACACACACACACACACACACACACGCACACACATGGCTTTTGAAAGGAAATCTACTTCTCGTGGCGAAGGCCTCTTGGCAAGGGATCAAACTACCATTTGCAAGCAAGCAAGCAAGAAAAGAAGAACAGTCAGACCCTCCTAGGCTATGAGAGTACCATATGTGCAAAATAACCCTAAGCAATTCAACGCACATGCATTATTAATTCGCTATTCGATCTGTTCCTGAAAATATTAACGGTTTTCGTTTTATATTTTGTGAATTAGAGCTTTTACAGTTGTTGTTTTTAAATAAAACATCTCGATTTCAGATAAAATGTGGTTTGTATACGGTAAGATACAACGTTTCGGTCAGTCATTCTGTGACCTTCTTCATGTATAATTATATTGTGATTGTAAATGAATTTATACCCTGTAGAAGGTCAGAGTATGAGTAGTCGAAACGTTGTATCTTATTAATTAATTTTAAACTGGTAACCGTTGGCTCTAGTTGAAACATTATGCTTTAATAGTAGAATTAAATTCACAAGGTTTTCTGTTTCAATAATATATTAATTTGATATTAACACTTTATACGTATTTCGACATCATATGTGTCATCTTCAGAAGCGAATTACATACTGAATGCACTGAATACTCCATTTAGTTTGTAATTCGCTTCTGAAGATGACACATATGGTGTCGAAATACGTATAAAGTGTTAATATCAAATTAATATATTAGAAAGAAAACCGTTTAATTCTCCTATTAAAATATCTTATTAAAATATTAATAAACAAGAGTTTATTCAAAATAAAGTTAATTTTTTGTTTTTATTTAAAATTATCTGATTAATATTTATTAAAATTTCCTATTCCAGAAAGTGTGATGTAGTGTCAGAAAATTTGTGAATTTGAATTAATAAATCGTCATAGCCAATAGAAGAAATAAGTAAAAATACAATATACGTAGCCTATATAAACGTCATTAGAATGAGAATTTGTACTGAATTCTTTTGAAATCTCTAGACAACAAAAAGGAGTTTTTAAACAAGTTACCGGTACATTTTCTAAATAAATTATTAGTGTGATGCGGAATAGATCTTGTATTCAGGAATAAAGAAAAGAGCGATTGCAGTTCATGTACAATAAATAATTTCTTGCCATTGAATAAGGACCAAAGGCTATGCGAGTCAATCTAACCTTAACTTGCTCTTTTCTTTATTCCTTACTAAATAAATTATATAAAAATGAGAAGAGTAATTTGCGAATACTTACAAGAATGGAGGCACTCGACGATTGTAGTGGCATCAATGAAGTAGCCTGTGCAGAGCGTGCAGCACAGGTGCTGATTCAGGTGCGTTAGCGTCAGCCTGTTTCTGCGCTGCATCCTGCAAGCAACAAGTCAATAAACGTTAGAGGGTTATAACGTTAAATAGCATCTTTTGAATATTAATATTGAGATAACAATTTCAAGAAAGAATAATCAAAAGTTGTCTGAAGTGTTGTTTGATTTTTTACTTTCTCTTACCTATGTATATATGTAATATATATATAGAGAGAAAGTATTGGTTCATGTCAAAAATTCGATGTCGAGATTTTGATGGATCTTCACGTTTTGAGGTCCCCTGAATCCAAAAAAGTGGTTTTCGCGACATGGTCTGTCTGTGGGTGGGTGGGTGGGTGTGTGTTCAATTTTAAGCATGAAGGAATTGAGCTAAGAGGTTGAAATTTTATATTTAAGTTAAACACCCCCGGGACCGGAAAAATAAGCTTTTAATCAAAATCGGCCAAAGAGTACTAGTACTTTACTGATGTACTTTTTCAGTTTTTTTCGATTTTCTCAAAATTTGCTCCAACGATTTTTTTTAAAATTCAAAAATCAATTATTTTTTAGATGCTCTTTAAAATGTATATTCTCATTTTGCGATTGAAATCTTCTGAAGACCACTTTACTCTTGTACTCCATAGAAAAGATAGGAGAAATGGTTGCCATGGTAACAAAATATAAATATTTTCCCATACTTATAAATTTTACATCTGAATTCATCATATGTTCCGTACTGTCGGGAACTAAATATATGTCGACACAAAAAATCTGGTGCGACAAGCACAGTACACAACTTTCGATTACCGAAGGTAAGAGAAAGTTGTGTGCTGTGCGAGTCACACCAGATTTTTTAAATTATGCAATTTGTCATATTACTGGGAGTGCAGCCCGCCGAAGAGGTGGGAGACGGACTTCCCAAGTTATTGTCTAACAAGTGGTAAAGCATCAAATTTATTCTTACTCACTGTTTGGGAATTTTTCCAAAGACGAGCAATTGCAAAATTTTAAAGTTTTAAATTTTCCTCTCTGACTACGCTTCTTCTCACTCTAACCAATCAGAGAGAGAGAGAGAGTTGTAAACAGGCGAAAGAACGGAAGTGAGTGCCTAGCGTTTTATTGTCTCACCTCTATACAGGGGGGGGGGGGGTAAAGGGAGTAATTACTCCACCTGAGATTTGAAAAAAATACTTTTTTCGAAAAAAAATGTATTTTTAATGTAAAATTTTAAAAATTAATACTTAAAAATTTGATTTATATTTATATTCTGGCAAACAAGTAAATGCACCCTTAAATTACCGAAATTAAGAAAAAATAGTGTGCTGTGCGACCAGTCACTCCAGATTACCCTCCCCGAGAAACACCTCTGGATCCGCCACTGCCACTATATAATAGGCCTCCTATATAGTAGAGAAAGTATTGGATTCATGTCAAAAATTAGATGTCAAGATTATAAAAGAAATACGATTTTAGCCCAAAAAAGTGGTGCTTGCAAAATGGTCTATCTGAGAAGAAAACGAGAAAAGAACTATGAGGTTGAAATTTGATATTTAGTTTGGTAGCCAGCCCCAGGGCATCCATTAAGAAGCTTTTGAATAAAATCTGCGTTTCGAGATTTTTTTTCCAATCTCTCGAAATTCGCTCTAAAGATTTTGATTAAAATTCATAAATCGGTTATTTTTTTAGATCTTCTTCAAAATTACACTTTACTCTTGTACTCTGAATAGTACAGTTAAAAGGAAAGAAAGGAAAATTTCCATGTTAACAAAAATAAATTTTACATCTTGAATTTTAATGTACTGCCTGAAACTAAATATATGTCCAGACAAAAAATTTTGGTGTGACAAGCACAGAACAAAACTTGCAATTATCGAGGGTAAGTGAAAGTGATGTGCTGTGCCCCTTAAATGAGTTTTTAAAAAACCTAGGTTAAAATTCTCTTAAATAAAGTTAAATATTTCCGAGATTTATATTTGAATTAGATATGCAATGGAAAGCACGCCTATGCCCCAGAAAGGCTGGAGATCCTGGGTTCGATTCCCGGGAGATCATGGGATGTTTGGCCTCGCCAATAAATAACACTCACAGATTTGTTAGATGAAAATCTCTTCGAAAATCCGTCAAGTCGTGTCGGATTTGATGAAATTATAAAAGAAAAAAATAATAATGATAAATCTCTTATCAATTGTTGTTCTGTAATTAAAGGGCAAATTTAAAATTTTATCATTTAAAGAGATACAGACAAACATTCTCTATGAAATTCCAAATTTTTTTGGACCGAAACGTCGCCTATTTGGGGGTTGCATTGATATAGATTCCTGGCTGCCACTACCTCCTGTCATATTTCGTTTCGAATAGACAATCACAGCGACTTTCACCCCCCCCCCCCCCCCGATTCTCTTTGCTTTAGATCCATCAGATTTTTCTTGCGGCAACTGAGGCAGTTCAATTAGACCTACTTAATCACACAAGCTTTTTTTTTTTAAACATTTTTTAGAAGTAAAACAGGGTAAGAGCGAGGATATGAGTCGTCTAAGTAAATTTTATTATCTGATTCGACTTAAAAAACAAAACTCTCCTTGACACATATATTTGTCCATTTACCTTGAATCGTAAAGCTTTTCAAGAGTGTCAACAAATATTTAATAAATATGTTATTTAATGGCGACAAATTTTCACAATTATTATGGACTTTCTCTTACCTCTATATATATAGAAACAATTAGATTCATGTAAAAAATTCGATGCCAACATTTTGATGGATATACACGTTTTGAGGTCTGCTGAGTCCAAAAAAGTGATTTCGGCAACATGGTCTGTCTATGTTCAATTCAAAGTATGAAGTAATTGAGCTGCGAGGTTGAAATTGTAGAGTACTTTTTCAGTTTTTTTCGATTTTCTCAAAATTCGCTCCAACGGTTTTGATTAAAATTTAAAAATCAATAATTTTTTAGATGCTCATTAAAAAGTATATTCTCATTTTGACCTTTTGAAGCACACTTTACTCTTGTACTTCATAGGAAAGATAGTATTATAATGATAGTGAGTTGTCAAACGGGGCAGACGGACGAAAAGAAAACGTCGACTGGGTCACGTGATCACTCTCCTCGCAAGCTTGAGGCGACTATTTAGTAGTAGCGAGTGGAGTTAGTAGTAGCGACTAGGCTGTCACGCGATGCGATGCGATGATCACTCGCTACTATATTTAAATAAGCAGCGACTCCGTGTCGCCCCGTGTGATCCTGGCTTTAATATTCAGTTGTTTAGTTAACTCTTGGTTAAATGTGATTACTGACCATAGATAAAGAAACCGCCCCTTAGAATTGAAAAATGCGCCCTGCCCAGGCTTTTTGGTCTTTTGAGATAACTAGATCTCATATACACATATATACATATAGACCTAATGCAAATTTTTTTGCCAACTTGAGAAAAATAAAATGAGCTATCACAAGTATATCAAACTATGAGTTTATGAAAGAGAAAAAGATTTTAATGAAGATATTTTTATATAAGATTTCTCTCTATATTCTGGGAGAGAGAGATTCGAGTTTCCCTGTTTTCTCTGCTCTGCTCCCCGTTATTTCAGGGTTGAATTGTGTTTACAATCCCAAAGAAGGGAGGAGAAAGAGAGGGAAAGAGTTTGCCAGAACGATTTCCAATTTTATAATTGAAAAAAAAAAGGTTCGATAAAAGTTTTCTGTTTATCTATAAAGCAAAACTTTTATTTAATTTTTTTTATAATTTTAATTCAAGACTTTAAGGTGTCCTAAAGAGGATGTTTTATTATAAATGATACTTCCCCCCCCCCCTCCTCTCCACCGTCCCCAATTGTGTTATACATTTCTTTAATATTCTTTGAATTGAAATTTAAATAATTCCCTTTGGAAAAGGATTAATAAGATGATCGTGATTATCAACCTGATTATTAAAAATGCATTTCTATATTACTAATTCATTAGCCATCAACTGGCAAAGAGTAAATAAATAAAAATATAAGTGAGAAGGATGAATAAATAGACTCCAGACCAATTTATATGGATTAACTCCTTCCGCTATGGGTCAACGTTTCGGAGTCAAAACGACTCCTTCTTCAGGACCATGCGGTGTCAAGAAAAACAAATAGCCCTCAATTTTGACATTTAAAGTTGTGATTGATGACGCTGGTACACATGTGCAAGGCAATGGAGTCAAACGAAGAATCATTTTTCGGAGTCTATTTACTCATCCACTCCACTAGGATGCCCCCTAGGACTTCATCAAAAAAATATAATAAATATGTAAAATTGTCAAAATAATACGGAAAACGACTTTTTTGAAATAAAACTTGTTTTACGCATTCACATTTCTTAAAAGTGTTACGAAACGTTGCATCTCTTGATTTGATCAATTTTCTATGATTAATGTGAATTTTTGCAGCTTCCTCAAGCTTGTTGAATGAATACACGATTTTTTGTATTTATTATTAGTTATATACTGTAAGTATGTTAATATATATTTTGTTTGTGAACACAATATGTCAAGTACGCAAAGAGAAAGGAGGTTGCAATTTTATATTTAGGTTAGGTACCCCCCTGAGTAGTATCACGAAGCTTTTGAAGAAAATCGGCCAAAGAGTATAAAGAGCATAAATATTTTACTAATGCACTTTTTCAGTTTTTATTTTCGATTTTTTGAAAATTTGCTCTAACGATTTTGATTAAAATTCATAAATGAATTATTTTTTAGATCCTCTTTAAAATGTTATTCTCATTTTGCCCTAAAAATTGTTTGAAGCACACTTTAACCTAAAATTTCTAAATTCACTTTTTCACCCTTCACTGTACCAACCTCTTTCGAACAACCAATTGTTACAAATTTGCTTTTGTTGCTTCTTAAATTTTGTTAATAATGGTTGCCATGGTAACGTCTTGAATACATCTTGAATATCCGCAGTAGAAATGCCTGGAGCCACAATAGATATTTTCATGAAATAACGGTTTCGTCAAAGTCTTATATGGCTTAAGCTGCCGAAAAGACAGTGTGAATGTATGTGTGAGTGTGAATGAGAATGAAAAAAAGTGTGAGTGTAAAAAAATCTGGTGTAATAAAAAGTAAAAACTGCCTCGTATAATTTTCATGTGGAGTCTAGTATTATTTAATCGAACAGAACGGAACATTTGGATAATGAATTCTATTAATAATTGAGTTAAAAATTATTTTTATTGAAATTTGCCAAGTGAAAAAAAAAAAAAATTCGCGAGAGTTGAACATGTGCAGCATCACAGAGTGAGGGCGGTATATCGACCTGAGAGCAAGTCTGAGAGTTAGCTAACCAGAGCCGTTGCTGCTGAGCGGCAAAACGGCTGAGCTGCTGCTGCTGAGTTGGCCCGTGTATGTATGTGACAGCGTAAATACGCATGCGCGTAATGTGTACACACCGCACACAGCACACCGCACGCTGCTCTTGCGATCGATAGTGTGGCGCTCGAGCTCGAGCATCCCCTCAGCCCTCAATGCATGCCTGCCTGCCTGAATGCCACCCGTTCGCTCGGCGGCGGCCTAAATTCGCATTGGCAAGACCTTTCAGCAATCGACAATCAGATAAACCAAACAAGACAGACAGACAGACATCAGCATTAAAGCTCATTTCCTCTCTCCCTATAAGAATTTCGTTTATTAATAAAATATTGATTTTAAATAAAATAAAATAAAAATATGCATTTAATTTTTAAAGTCAAAATGATGTCATTCCTTTCCTTTGTGATTTATTAATGCATTTCATATTTAATCATTTTTAAATAAGTAAAGAGTAATTATTTAATGAGTATTCATGAGAGAGAGAGGGGAAATACAATTATGACGGCATTATTGTAGCAATTAAAAACGTAATTTAATAAAATAATGATTAAAGTTGTGATGAGAAACTTGACACGTGCTCGACCAGGCTGAATTTAATATTATTCCGCCCATAAATCAGCAGGCCCCTGCTCTGTGCCCTATCAACTAATTATAATAGAATCTCTTCTACTTAAAAAAAAAAAAGTATCGTTGTCAAGCAGAAATTTAAAAATCAATTTTAATTTAAATAGACCCCGTTAAAAGATGTCAAAAAATAATAAATAAATTTGGGAACAAGTAAAAATTTAAAGCTTGATAAATATTGTTCTAGCCCGTCCTGTGGCTCAGAGTGAAGAATGAAGAAACTTCTCGTGCCTGGGGACCAAGGTTCGTTTCCCGTCTCAAGCGATTTTTTTTTTTTAAGTCACACTTTTTTCCCATTCACACTAACACACACAAACATTCACGTAGTCTTTTCGGCAACTTAGGCCACATAAGACTGACGATAACCGTCATCATTAATTTCAATTTCAACATTTCACCTATATTAAACATTGTTGGTCGATTTCATAAACCTAGGACAAAAAAATGCAATCAACTTGTATTGTTAACTGATGACAACTCTATTTATATATGTAAAATATAAATATGCTCATGAGTTTTCTGTATGCTGCCTCCTGTTCTAATTTAAATTAATAAATAATCTTTTCAAAATGCGAAAGGTGTGATAGCGTGATATTAAAGAGTAAAATTAACTCTTTTATTTATTTTTTTCTTTTTCGGCATTTTGGACCATTTAGTTTTTGGATGAAATAAATGTTTTTGAAGAAATAAAAACATCTGCTGATGATTTTCAGGCTTTGTTAATTATGATTACAAAAAAGGCAACGTTTCAGAAGAGCCCTTCTTCAGGGCTATTATAGTGCCAACATTGTATGAAATTTTATTTGAAGACTTCATAATAGTCCAGAAGAAAGAAGTGAAACGTCGACTTTTTAGTAGCCTTTGCCTACAGTAGTTAGCTTATAGGCCTGCTATCCTACTAAAAGATAAATGGACAGTTGGCCCTATTCATATGTTAACATCAATTGTCCGCTACCTTCTAGTCTGTTAGTTTGTTAATTATCTTATTACTATAAGAAATGATTTAAATAAACTTTTATTGATTTTTAAACCTCGGGGTGGCAAAGTAACTGTAGAGACAGCTAAATTCAAAAAAATCTGGTGTGACTGGCGCACAGCACACAACTTTCTCTTACCCTTCGGTAGAAAGTTGTGCACCGTGCTGGTCACACCAGATTTTTTGTGTCGAGATATATTTAGTTTCCGATAGCACCTTAGTTTCAAACTTGCATTTTAAATGTTGACTGCTTCAAATAAACTATGGTTATTTTTCAAAATTTTAATCTCATATTTGGACATTTTATACACAATATAGATTCGTAAATAAATACAAAATTTCATAAGAATTGGAAAAAAAAAAATTTTAAATGCGTAAAAAGTTCCAAAGGGGACCCCCTTTTGAATCGAAATTAACATACAAATCCCTATAGGAAATTAACATTAGGCCTATGAGAGAAGGCGGAGAGACAGGCGATAATGTTTGCAAGTGAGAGAGAGAGATATATATGTTTTCTCCTAAGCATTTAAAGACACAAATAAAATAAAAATAAATGGGAATTTAAATAATAATTGATTTTATTTAAGCCATCTGGATACCAGATGGCTTAAATAAAAATGCCTGGACCCTAATATATATAAATTCATAAATAACGGTTATCGTAAATGTCTTATATGGCCTGAGCTGCCGAAAAGACAGTGTGAATGTGAGTGTGAATGAGAAAAAAGTGTGAATGTTTAAAAAAAAAAAAAATAATAATAATTGATTTTGAATCTAATAAAAAGAAAAAGATTTAAATTCCGTTACCATGGCAACCATTTCTATCTTTCCTATGAAGAACAAGAGTAAAGTGGTCTTCAGAAGATTTCAACGGCAAAATGAGAATATACATTTTAAAGAGCATCTAAAAAATAGTTCATTTATGAATTTTAAAAAAAATCCTTGGAGGGAATTTTGAGAAAATCGAAAAAAACTGAAAAAGTACATCAGTAAAGTACTAGTACTTTTTGGCCGATTTTGTTCAAAAGCTTATTTTGAGATTCTTCAAAGGTACCTAAGTTAAATATAAAATTTCAATCCGGTAGCTCAATTCCTTCATGCTAAAAAAATGGTTCCACACACACAGACACACAGACACACACACACACACAGACCAATTTGCGGGACCCACTTTTTGGACTCAGGGGACCTCAAAACATGTATATCCATCAAAATCTCGACATCGAATTTTTGACATGATCGCAATACTTTCTCTCTCTATATATTTCATATATAGGGTAAGAGAAAGTAAAACTGCCGACGAATGAAATAAAATGTTTACAAACCAAATATTAACCAACTATAAGAATGACTAAGTCGAGTGTTAGGTTTGTGCCATCATATTTTTTGAAATTCATAAAAAAATCTGGTGTGACTGGCGCACAGCACACAACTTTCTCTTACCTTCGGTAATCGAAAGTTGTGTTCTGTGCTTGTCACACCAGATTTTTCGTGTCGACATATATTTAGTTCCCAGCAGTACGGAACAATTGTATTCACTATGTAAAATTTATAAGTATGGGAAAATATTTATATTTTGTTACCATGGGAACCATTTCTCCTATCTTCCCTTTGAAATACAAGAGTAAAGTGGTCTTCAGAAGATTTCAATCGCAAAATGACAATATACATTTTAAAGAGCATCTAAAAAATAATTGATTTATGAATTTAAAAAAAAATCGTTGGAGCAAATTTTGAGAAAATCGAAAAAAACTGAAAAAGTACATCAGTAAAGTACTAGTACTCTTTGGCCGATTTTGTTCAAAAGCTTCGTGTCACGTCCCATGGGGGGTGCCTAACTTAAATATAAAATTTCAACCTTCTAGCTCTTTTCGTTATTGAGATATTTTGTTCACAGACACACAGACAGACAGACCATGTCGCGAAAACCACTTTTTTGGATTCAGGGGACCTCAAAACGTGTATATCCATCAAAATCTCGACATCGAATTTTTGACATGAATCCAATACTTTCTCTCCATATATTTCATATATAGGGTAAGAGAAAGTAAAATCAATTTTAATTTAAATAGACCCCGTTAAAAGATGTCAAAAAATAATAAATAAATTTGGGGACAAGTAAAAATTTAAAGCTTGATATATATTGTTCTAGCCCGTGACCCGTGGCTCAAAGTGAAGAATGAAGAAACTTCTCGTGGCTGGGGACCAAGGTTCGTTTCCCGTCTCAAGCGATTTTTTTTTTTTAAGTCACACTTTTTTCCCATTCACACAAACATTCACATGGTCTTTTCGGCAACTTAGGCCACATAAAACTGACGATAACCGTCATCATTAATTTCAATTTCAACATTTCACCTATATTAAACACTGTTGGTCGATTTCATAAACCTATACAATTAATTAATTAATGGGGGTACTACAAATGACTACTATATAGAAAATAACATCTGATGATGGTCCAATAAAATTAGATCGAAACGTCATGAGTTTTCTGTCTTGCTGTTTTAATTTAAATTAATAAATAATCTTTTTCAAAACGCGAAGGTGTGATAGCGTCAAGTTAAAGAGTAAAATTAACTGTTTTATTTATTTTTTTCTTTTCTGCATTTTGGAACATTTAATTTTTGGATGAAATAAATGTTTTTGAAGAAATAAAAAGATCGGCTAATGATTTTCAGACTTTGTTAATTATGATTACAAAAAAGGCAACGTTTCAGAAGAGCCCTTCTTCAGGGCTATTATAGTGCCAACATTGTATGAAATTTTATTTGAAGACTTCATAATAGTCCAGAAGAAAGAAGTGAAACGTCGACTTTTTAGTAGCCTTTGCCTACAGTAGTTAGCTTATAGGCCTGCTATCCTACTAAAAGATAAATGGACAGTTGGCCCTATTCATATGTTAACATCAATTGTCCGCTACCTTCTAGTCTGTAAGTTTGTTAATTATCTTATTATTATAAGAAATTATTTAAATGAACTTTTATTGATTTTTAAACCTCGGGGTGGCAAAGTAACTGTAGAGACAGCTAAATTCAAAAAACTGCCGACGAATGAAATAAAATGTTTACAAACCAAATATTAACCAACTATAAGAATGACTAAGTCGAGTGTTAGGTTTGTGCCATCATATTTTTTGAAATTCATAAAAAAAGGAGGTAGAAAACTCAAGAAATTACCTCAAGACTTGATATACTCGTAATATTAAAAAAAAGTGCGAATAAAATCAATAAAAAGAAAAAAAAATAAACAAAATAAAATCTCACAGAGACGATAGGAATATCATTAATTGAACTAAAAGACGGTAATCGATGCACTGACTTTTTAGAAAGACTGTTAAGCAAATCTGAATCTGAATTTATCGCTAGCGATCGTTTGGCATTTTGTTGGAGATAAAGGGAACATAGCTCTGCATCCTTTCAACTCTTTAATTGCTGCTCCTTATCTGGATTGGCCTGGGATTTCTTCTTTTTTCAGCCTCTTTATTAATTTAGGATTTAATGTCTCAAGGTGGTGAGAAAAGACAATAAATATCTCATTGAAGAAGAAAATAGACATTTTTTGCCCTTTCGGCAACTTAGCCATTTTAAATTTTAAACAACTTTTCTATTAAAGTTGTGGTGTGCCAAATGAACTGAGACTGATATGCAATGAAGAGAAATACTGCCAGGTATAAACGGGTGCCTCCGCCCCCAAATATATATAAATAATAGATAGATAGATATATTTATTAAAAGTTCGGGCTAGAGCTAGGTAGCTCCATTGGCCCTCTAAGAGAAAGTACAATGATGTCTCCTACATGCATGGGCGTAGCCAGGGGAGGCAGGGGGGGCTGTTGCCCCCCCTGGCTGGTCCTAAAAATTTAAAAAAAAAAAAAAACAAGCAAATATATATTTTTCCCATTGGGAATTTTTTTTTAACACCCCAATCCACTACATTAATTTAATTTTTTTTTTATTTAAATAAATAATTAATAATCTATGTATATATTAATTGCAAACCCCCCTCTCGCACTAACGAGGGGTTGCCCCCCCTAACAAGAAATCTGGCTACGCCCATGCCTACATGTATATATTTTTTATAATTACAATATCCATTGACCATTAGTCAATTAATACATAAAGATTTACAGTCCTAAAATGAATTATCATTACTTAAATATTTAGGATCGATTTATCAGCCTCGCAAGCATTAGTTTAATCCCCACTTGAAGATAGCAATTAATCCTCTCTCAACCATAAATAATGTGTATCGCTAAAAGTTTATACGGCCTAAGATGCCGAAAAGATTAAAAAAAAAATCTGGTGTGACTGGCGCACAGCACACAACTTTCTCTTACCTTCGGTAATCGAAACTTGTGTACTGTGCTTGTCACACCAGATTTTTTGTGTCGACATATATTTAGTTCCCGACAGTACGGAACATTTGAATTCAGATGTAAAATTTATAAGTATGGGAAAATATTTATATTTTGTTACCATGGCAACCATTTCTCCTATCTTCCCTATGAAATACAAGAGTAAAGTGGTCTTCAGAAGATTTCAATCGCAAAATGAGAATATACATTTTAAAGAGCATCTAAAAAATAATTGATTTTTGAATTTAAAAAAAAATCGTTGGAGCAAATTTTGAGAAAATCGAAAAAAAACTGAAAAAGTACATCAGTAAAGTACTAGTACTCTTTGGCCGATTTTGATTAAAAGCTTATTTTTCCGGTCCAGGAGGGTGTTTAACTTAAATATAAAATTTCAGCCTCATAGCTCAATTCCTTCATGCTTAAAATTGAACACAGACACACCCACCCACCCACACACACATCCACCCACACACCCACCCACACACAGACAGACCATGTCGCGAAAACCACTTTTTTGGATTCAGGGGACCTCAAAACGTGAAGATCCATCAAAATCTCGACATCGAATTTTTGACATGAATCCAATACTTTCTCTCTATATATATATTACATATATACATAGGTAAGAGAAAGTAACTAGTGGTCAATAAATAGAGAATCACAAATACTACATTGTTGATTGAAGTGAAAGGGAATTTTTAAAAGGAAGGGCAAATGTAGACGCAATATTATATTAAAAATCTGGTGTGACTGGCGCACAGCACACAACTTTCTCTTACCTTCGGTAATCGAAAGTTGTGTTCTGTGCTTGTCACACCAGATTTTTTGTGTCGACATATATTTAGTTCCCGGCAGTAGGGAATATTTGAATTCAGATGTAAAATTTATAAGTATGGGAAAATATTTATATTTTGTTACCATGGCAACCATTTATCCTATCTTTCCTATGAAGCACAAGAGTAAAGTGTGCTTCAAACAATTTTGAGGGCAAAACGAGAATATACATTTGAAAGAGCCTCTAAAAAATAATTGATTTTTGAATTTTAATCAAAATCGTTAGAGCGAATTTTGAGAAAATCGAAAAAAACTGAAAAAGTACATCAGTAAAGTACTAGTACTCTTTGGCCGATTTTGATTAAAAGCTTATTTTTCCGGTCCCGGGAGGTATTTAACTTAAATATAAAATTTCATCCTCCTAGCTCAATTCCTTCATGCTTAAAATTGAACACACACACACCCACACACACACCCACCCACACACACCCACCCACACACACACACACACAGACAGACCATGTCGCGAAAACTACTTTTTTGGATTCAGGGGACCTCAAAACGTGAAGATCCATCAAAATCTCGACATCGAATTTTTGACATGAATCCAATACTTTCTCTCTATATATATATTACATATATACATAGGTAAGAGAAAGTAAAAATGAAGAAGAGTTGCTTCGCCTTAAAGAAGTCTTCGTAATTAATTCAGAAGCTAACTTGGGATTTAATGAATTATCAATAATAAATAAGGGAGAGAAAATTTAGTTTTGAAGAAATAAAAATAATATTATATGAAGAAAATGAATCAATAATGAACGGAGTTTGTATTTAGATTCAAGTTGAGTGTTAAGGAAGAGAAGAGCAAGAGAGGGGGGGGGAGGGGGAGAAGGAGAGAACCGCCTGAGGAGAGTGTTTAATTTACTAAAGAGCGTTGCGATGCGTTACGTTACGTTACGTTTTACGTTGTCACTCGCACCTCTCAAAGGGTCTGTGTGTTAGTTCATGTCAGGGATAAACGTAAATGTAAAGGTGTTGCTGCTGCTGCTTCCTTCTCGTTTTTAATTAAAACGTTTCTTTTTTTATTTTAATTAATAAAATTACAAGTGATGGAGCCTTTTGGGTTTTATATTTTGCTTAATGGAATATTAAGACGTCATTGTCTATAAAATATTTTATTTCACGTAAAACGTATAATTGCCTATTTAATTTAATATCAGTTTTAATATTTCTAAATTTTATTAAGAGTTAATCGCTTTGCATCTTCAAACTACAAAATAAATAAAATAATTTTGATGAGCAAGTGATATAAAGATAGAAAAAGAATCTGGTGTGACTGGTCGCACAGCACACAACTTTCTCTTGCCTTTCTTCCTATCTTTTGAATGAAGTACAAAAGTAAAGTGATCTTCAAAAGATTTCAAAGGCAAAATGAGAATATACATTTTAAATAGCATCTAAAAAATAATTGATTTTTGAATTTTAATCAAAATCGTTAGAAAGAATTTTGAGAAAATAAAAAAAAACTGAAAAAGTACATCAGTAAACTACTAGTACTTTTTGGCCGATTTTGATTAAAAGCTTATTTTCACGCCTAGGGGGGGTGCTTAACTTAATTATAAAATTTCATCCTCCTAGCTCAATTCCTTCATGCTTTAAATTGAACACACAGAAACACAGCAGGCAGACAGACCATGTTGCCAAAACCCCTTTTTTGGATTCAGGGGACCTCTAATTGCCTTCGGGCTTGGTGTTGTTGGTAGCGTGTCTACCTACTAGTTCGAACGTCGTGGGTTCGGACCCCAGGCAGTCCGATGATTTTATTTAAACCATTTGGATACCAAATGGCTTAAATAGAAATGCCTGGACCCCCAATAGATATATTAATAATTAACGGTTATCGTCTTAAAAGGCCTAAGTTGCCTAAAAGACTGTGGGAATGTGAGTGTGAATGGGAAAAAGTGTGAGTGTTTAAAAAAAAAGTGTAAATTCATTAAAAACATCGAATCTTTGATAAAAAAAGAGGCAATAAATTATGTGATACTAATTTTTCGAATTGGTTAAACAGAGGAAGAAAGGAACAAGTGAAGGAACAAGCCGGCACAATGCACGGCCTGACTCTTACTAACCGTGGGATAGCCATCCAAACACCCACAAGATGTAAGTGAAAGAAGGAGGCAAATGTAATGAAATGATAACAAGTTGATAATGTTAAGGCATTTTTTATTTTATTTGCAAAAAGATTTAGAAAACTAAAAATGACTCATGGCGATTTCGCCAGGGCATTGTTTTTGTTTGATCCTGGAAAGAAGTATTCACTATCGAAATTTTAGTTTGCTACATTTATTGTCATCTAATAGTAATCACAGTCCTCTGGAAGTCATCATCTTATTATCATAACAACTGCCTCATTCACGAGTGTGGCCTCCGGAATAGCAAAGGACTACCGTGCTAGATAGTGTGAGAGTAAAAAATGGTGAATTAAAATTTAAGTTCCGAGATGACCGAGCTGGATGGAGCTCGGAGGTTTTTTCTTTTGATAAAATTGAGAAAAAACTAAAAAAGTATTATACATCAGTAAAGTACTAGTACTATATTCGAAGTCTCCCAAAGACGAGACCATTGGTACTAAAATTTGAAATAAACCAGGGCGAATTTTTAAGAAAATTAGAAAAAAAACTAAAAAAGTAGATCAGTAAAGTATTAGTACTCGAGGTTTCCCAAAGACTAGATCAAGAAATCGAGAACTGATGTGCTTACTAGTATATACAGGGTGTCCGGTAAAGAATGGATAACCTTGGAAATGTCTTATAGTATAACTTATGGCCGTAAAGAAAAAACACACGTATAAAAAACACACTATTTCCTCATTCACACTCACACTCACACACACATGCACACAATCGCTTCGACAACTTAGGTCATTTGCCCCCCCCCCCCCCCAAGGGCTCTGACTTTATAAAATTTTATATTATTCTAGATAAAATCTTTCAAAATATATTATATCTTATATACCCCCATGACCCATAGGCCTACATAAAAGGGGGGGGGGGGGGCGGTGGGGAGCGCCCCCCCCCGAGAAGAAATTCACAATGTTATAAAAACTAGTAATGTAAAGAAATTATGATTTCCGCTCTTTAATTTCAATTGAATTTGTTACCAATCAATTTAAATAAATAGGAAAGGGGTCTAAATGGCCATAGATGTCGACAAAGTCCTTAAATAAAAAAAACCGCCCCCCCCGACAAACTTGCATTAATCCGCCCCTGCTACATACACACGTACGCACATTCAGATTTTTAATTACATTATTTATTTAACATTCTAAAACTTGAATTATATTATTCATTTAAGGGGTAGATAAGGGCTGGGTTAAAATATTTAAGAGAGAACTTTGAATATTTTAAATGGACCCTGTTATGTAATGGTGTGTCAAAGACCAAACATCGAGTTTTGAGAAAATCAACAATAAAGTTTTTGTTTTTCATTGGATTATATTAATATACAGGGTGTCCGGTAAAGAATGGATAACCTTGAAATGTCTTATAGTATAACTTATGGCCGTTCAGAAAAAACAATTGAAACAAAATATATCATAAGTAGTACCTAAGATATGATTTTTTTAAAAGAAAGGTCTAATTTTTTTACCTTGTTTTACTTTTATGAACACTACGATCAGAAATGAATGGATTCCATCGGTTTGTTGTTATTTTATTATTATGCACGAACTATGCTAATAGATAAACAGTGAATAGTATGACTAGCTATTGCACTTTTTATTAAAAAATTAGCAAATTAATTAATTTTAGAAAAACTTTGCAAAATTTATTTTTTAAACAATGTTTAAACTTTTAATGGTACAATTCATAAATGTATCTACAATAAATAGTGAATTATTGCCATTAATGTAGAAAAGGAGGCTGCCAAATTCGTTTACTTAATATCAAATATTTACGTTGCAATATCGTGAACATTTACTTTGAATTTAAGTGTTAAAACGACCACCTGGCTATTTTATTGGAATTTGCTAATTTTTTAATAAAAAAGTGCAATAGCTAGTCATACTATTCACTGTTTATCTATTAGCATAGTTCGTGTATAATAATAAAATAACAACAAACCGATGGAATCCATTCATTTCTGATCGTAGTGTTCATAAAAGTAAAACAAGGTAAAAAAAATTAGACCTTTCTTTTAAAAAAATCATATCTTAGGTACTACTTATGATATATTTTGTTTCAATTTTTTCTGAACGGCCATAAGTTATACTATAAGACATTTCAAGGTTATCCATTCTTTACCGGACACCCTGTATAAAAATCTGGTGTGACTGTCGCACAGCACACAACTTTCTCTTACCTTCGGTAATCGAAAGTTGTGTTCTGTGCTTGTCACACTAGATTTTTTTTGTGTCGACAAAAATTTAGTTTCCGCCAATATATTAGAATTAAAGATGTCAAATTTATAAACATGGGAAAATATTTATATTTTGTTACCATGGCAACCATTTCTCCTATCTTCTCTATGAAGCACAAGAGTAAAGTGTGCTTCAAACAATTTTTGAGAGCAAAACGAGAATATACATTTGAAAGAGCATCTAAAAAATAATTGATTTTTGAATTTTTAATCAAAATCGTTAGAGCGAATTTTGAGAAAATCGAAAAAAACTGAAAAAGTACATCAGTAAAGTACTAGTACTCTTTGGCCCATTTTGATTAAAAAGCTTATTTTTTCGGTCCCGGGGGTGTTTAACTTAAATATAAAATTTCAAACCTCGTAGCTCAATCTCCTTCATGCTTAAAATTGAACACACACACACACACACACACACACAGACAGACACACAGACAGACACAGACAGACAGACCATGTCGCGAAAACCACTTTTTGGATACAGGGGACCTCAAAACGTAAAGATCCATCTAAATCTCGACATCGAATTTTTGACATGAAACCAATATACTCTCCTCTATATATTAACATATATATAGAGGTAAGAGAAAGTAACAAACAAACATGCATTGCTCGTTTTAATAGTAGTATATAG
>JAKCPI010020566.1:0-15225 GCA_023213315.1 Euborellia annulipes
TTGTTTAATGAGTATGTTGAATTTAATATCTTTTATGTAATCAACATGTTAAACATAATTAAAGTTTGCCAAGCATTAATCAATATCATAATATTAATATAATATATGAAAAGCAATTTTTAACAGCTCCTAGCCCCTGATGAATAATGTGCTGACTAAATTAAATTTAAATATTCAAATTAAACACTAGGTTATTTGTTTCAAAGGGTTTATTAATAAAAAATTAACACTTAATACGTATTTTCGACAATTACTTGTCATCATCAGAAGTGATTACATTCTACATTGCATACATCCATTGCATGTATCATTTGTCAAAATACGTACTAAGTGTTAATTTTTAATTAATAAACCCTTTGAAACAAATAACCTAGTGTTTAATTTGTATATTTAATTTTTAATTTACAAAATTCATTTAATATATCTAATTATTATGTTTATACATTGCATCTAACAATTATAAGAAAAACAATGGCTTGAGTGATATGTGCATTTCGAAAAAAAATATAAGACAAAAGACGTTACTAAAAGGGGGCTGGGGAGGAGGGGGTGGGAATTGAGAATCGAGCTTCTTGGTGGTACGGCATAAATTAAAATCATTCTTTAAATATAGCATTATAACTACAAATGCTATAAAACCCTCTTTAATTACGGATGCTGAGGTTCTGGTGTAAGTTAAGCAAAGTCCACTACGCCAGGCCTGGAGAAACTGAGTACGACTTTCTCCTCCCTCCCACTTTTAGAGGTGTCTTTTCTTTTATATTTTTCTTTTTGCAATGCACTGGGTATTCTAAGTTGTACTTCCTCCCGGTAAGTTTGCGCCCTGATAATAAAGGTCTCATCAATCGATAAATTGACTAATATCGGAACATATAGGTCTATTGAAAATTAATAACGGCTCCGAATGATTCAAGAAGTAAAAAAGGATAGCTTTAGATTTGACTGAATCGTTTGGTTTCTCAGTCTGATACAAGAACAAATAAAATAATGTGAAAAAAATTTTTGTGCCCTCCAATAATCTTGAAAATCTTCATTTGAATCTGACTACTCTATGCTATAGAACAAGGACGCCGCGTCCAAAATGACGTCAACCTTATAACAATGACATCAATAGAACAGTACCCATAGTACTGAGGCATGAGCAGACAAGAAATTAGTGCTTATGCTAATGAGTCTGGGGGCTTGAATTCAACTCCGAGATTAGGGTCCATGGACCCTCTGTGCTCAGTCGTCAGAAAATTGCTAAGAATATTACCTCTTTGTTATCATTATCTATTTACTTGTCTAGATAAATTATATAAGAAATTCTTTTATACAAAGATCTCTATAATAATAATACAATATATAACAATTTCCTATTGAAAAAGAATAAAAAAGGTTTTCTTTAAAAAAAATCCTGGTCTTAATGAATACAGGAAGAATAAATAAATTCTTTATTGAATACAATTTTCTTATCGCTTCACAAGATTTAGCAATAGTCTATTTTATAATAAAAGAGTGATATTTTATTGATTTGGGGGAGATCATCCTTGGCGGAAGTATTTTCCAATATAGTGCTGAAAAGTCCTTATTCTTCTTAATCTCAAAGTGGAATTTTTTATTTTCTATAGTTATTATTAATTGATTTCCGCTGATCTCGCAAGATACAGAGAGAACTTCAAATTTATTAATTTATTTGAACTCTTTAATTGAATTTTCGGCAAGTCTTTTCAGTAAACTCTTTAAATTATTTAATCAAATAAATTAAAAAAAAAAAAAGATTTTTTTTTCTTTCCAGTAAATTAATTAAAAAATAAGTAGAAAATTTTAAAATTTTTTTTATGTTTAATTGAATTTTAAATGAATTGACGATTGAATGACTCTTATCAATACTTTACAAGATGAATGTTTTTTTTTTTTTTTTTAATAAAATAAACTTTTCTCATTTCATTGAAGGAAAATTAAAATTTCATTAATTTCTTTTGAATCGTATACGACCATTTTCTGAAATCCCCCTTTGCACCTTCGGTAATCGGAAGTTGTGTTCTGTGCTTGTCACACCAGATCTTTTGTGTCGACATATATTTAGTTTCTGACAGTAAGGTACATTCGAATTTCAAGATGTAAAATTTATAAACATGGGAAAATATTTATATTGTGTTACCATATCTTTCCTATGAAGCACAAGAGTAAATTGGTTTTCATAAGATTTCAATGGCAAAATGAGAATATACATTTTAAAGAGCATCTAAAAAATATTTGATTTATGAATTTTAATCAAAATCGTTGGAGCGAATTTTGAGAAAATCGAAAAAAAAAAAACTGAAAAACTATATCAGTAAAGTACTAAAACTTTTTGGCCGATTTTGTTAAAAAGTTCATTTTCACGCCCTAAGTGGGCGTCTAACTTAATTATAAAATTTTAACCTCCTAGCTCAATTCCTTTATGCTTAAAATTGAACAGAGTCACACAGATAGACCATGTCGCGAAAACCACTTTTTTGGGTCCAGGGAACCTCAAAACATGTACCATCTATTGCAATAGTATTGAGAATAAAGCCCGGAAGTTAGGCAGCCCAAATGACAGCTGGCCTGTCTAAGAAATATCTTTTTCAAAGCAGACAATATGGCGATCTGCCTTTATTACTATAAAAATTTATCTTTTTAATATATTAGTGAACGTGCACCATTTGGGCTGCCTAACTGCCGGGATTTATTCTCAATACTATTGCAATAGATGGTATATCCGTCAAAATCTCGACATCGAATTTTTGACATGAATCCAATACTTTCTCTATATATTAACATATATAGAGGTAAGAGTAAGTAAAATCGATTTTGTTACTGACTATTCAACCGTAGTAGTCATCTTGTCATAAATATCAGATGTTAGGTATTTTATCTTTATTTCAGTTTTGTACATATTTCTTTTGGCAGTACGACAGTATGTATAGTTAGGCAAATAATCAAAACTTGAATTTCTTCATTCATTAAAATACGATGATTTATTGTGAACTGGGAGCCCCCCACAAAATCACATTACGTTAATTATTTATTGATTCGAGGAAGGCAAAAACAACAAATTGCCAACCTTTCAATGCTTATAATAATACAAATTTCAAGAAAGACATAATTTTTTCTTGGCAATTCATCTTCAACCAAAATTGTTTTGTTAAATTGTGTCCAGAGGGGGTCAAAATAGTCAAAAACAACATGATGAGAAAATACATCCTAAGCGACAAAATTTATTTAAATTATATTATATTATATTAGTTACTAATTTATTTAAATCTTATTTTGAATGAAGCCTAAATGAATCGTTTATTTCAGAAACCACCTAAGTGCGCTTTTTTCAACTTTTGGAAAACTGAAGAAAACTGTTTTGCAGCTTAAGTATAGGTCTAGTCTTCTTCAAATATTTTTTTACCAAATCAAAAACATGCTATTGGAATAATCTATTTAAAAAATTATTTTTTTCCTTTAAGTTTTTGAGTAATTAATTTTTGAAAAAATTGCACTTAGATGGTTTCTGCAATAAATGAGTGATTTTTTAAAAATTATTATTGAAAGTAAGTCAAGCTATTAGTTTTTACCTGTTTTGGTATCAAAGATAAGTAACAGACACACTTAAGTATAAAAAAAGAGTGTTTTTACTATGCCTAAATCGAAAAATACAAGTAGACTACACGCTACAGTATGTCTATATACACAGCGTATATACAGAGACGTACTGCAGTCCTTTGAGCCTAGCATTCCGAATAATGTTCCGTTTGTATTTTTCTTCGTGCACAACACCGCCTTCGCTTGGGATTAGGTTCATCATCTGAACTATCCGACATGGCTTTAGAACTATATAATGCAATAATAAACAACAAAATAACACCTAATTTTCACCGAAAACTCACGAAAACTAACTACTCAGTGTTAGGTAACCTTTGAATCAAACCAGCGAGTCACAAAACACGTGATCTCTACAGGGCACGAGTGAAATTTACCGCAGAAAGAACCTAAGCGACGGCTGCGAGTCACAAAACACGTGATGTCTACAGGGCATGAGTGAAATTTACCGCAGAAAGAACCCAAGCGCCGTCGCTTAGGTTCTTTCTGAAATAAACGGATTATTTTCAAGGCTGCCAAATAGCATTGCTGATGAGGAACATTGGTTATTTCGGCACTAAAAGATGTATTTACCTTTAAATTGTACATTAGCACCAAAAACACATTTATTGAAATTTTGTCCCTTAGGTGGTTTCTGAAATAAACGATTCAAATGACCTCAGATGCTAAAAAACCCTTATTTTTAAAATTTGCAGAATAAATTAAAATACTCTTATAAATGCCACATGTTGATATCTCATAATAATTTCAAAATTAAACATGACAGTACATTATGTAGAACAAATATCAAGAGTATGGGTAACATACTTTATTCATTGTTAATAATATATTATGTAATATTCAACATGATTTTATTTTTGTTATTTTTTGAACCAAACAACGAATGGAAATTATTTCACTAGTATAATAAATGATTCTTTTTATAAAATAACTAAACCATTCTGCTTTTAATTTATTAAAGTGAAACACATTTTTACTTTCTCTTACCTCTATATATAGAGAGAAAGTATTGGATTCATGTCAAAAATTCGATGTCGAGATTTTGATGTTTTGAGGTCCCCTGAATCCAAAAGAGAGGGTTTCGCGACATGGTCTGTCTGTGTGTCTCTGTGTTCAATTTTAAGCATGAATGAATTGAGCTATGATGATGAAATTTTTTATATTTAAATTAGGCACCTCCCTGGAGCGTGAAAATAAGCTTTTAAACAAAATTGACCAAAAAGTACTAGTACTTTACTTATGTACTTTTTCAGTTTTTTCGATTTTCTCAAAATTCGCTCTCACCACTTTCCTGTGGGAATCCTTGCATATGTTTTTTGATCTAATCAGATATCAAATTTTGTTTTCCGATTCTTATTTTAAATTATTATTTTGATTTTCGAATTTTAAATATTTGATTAAAATTCAAAAATCCATTCATTATTTTTTATATGCTCTTTCAAATGTATATTCTCATTTTGCTCTCAAAATTGTTTGAAGCACACTTTACTATTGTACTTCAAAGAAATGTTAGGAGAAATGGTTGCCATGGAAACAAAATATAAATAAATAAATATAACTCGACACAAAAATTCTGGTGTGACAAGCACAGATTTTTTAGACTTGAAAGATTGGTGAGATGTGAAAAGCCTTATATTAAAGAATTTATTCATAAAATATATAGATGTACAGTAGATACTTGTGTTGTGGGTTGCCTGCCTCCAGGAATTGTCGGGAATTAGAAAGAATGTCTTTTCAAATTCTTTATTGGTTTCAACCTTGGTTATTATCCTACTCTAACGAGAGCGGGAGAGAGAATCGTCCCCAGATAGTGGGAGAGGGCCTTTATAACATTTTTAAGACCATAATCCCCATTCCCATGAACACATGCAAAGACACCCAGACGCTAAGTTTGAACTTTTCTGTGGGAATCTTTGCATGTGTTTTTTGATCTATTCAGATATCAAATTTTGTTTTTCGATTCTTATTTTAAATTATAATTTTGATTTTCGAATTTTAAATATTGCATCTCTCTCTTTTTGGCTTCACAACATCACTCTCTATAAATCCTAAACACAACATTACTTCATGTCTTTTATTAAAACACTCTCCCTTTCTACTCATTAAAAGAAAAAAATTTCTAGATCTTCCAGGTAGACTAACCTATATTAGTTATAATATAAAAACCCCTCCCTCTTAAATATTTTATTTTTATTAACTTTTTGAAGTTTATCGTATTTTGTAAGTTTGCCTTTATTTTCTTTTTCTTTGAGAAGCGGATACATTGAACATCTTTAACAATTGTATGTAGAAACAAACTTGAAATTAAATAGACCGTATGAAAAATACAGAGACAGTTTAAGAGTATATAATCTCTAACTTTGTTAAACAAAAACTTTTTCTGAAACTTGAGCTAGATTTATTAAGTCCAATACAATAAAAAAAAACAACCCACATACTTGTTATGGATTATATTTATTTTTTTCTAATCTGTCTTGGAGAAGAAATTTATCTTTATCACAATTGTTAACGAGGCATGGAACGACATTTGAAGAGATGCGTCTCAAAGAAAAAGAGGAGACATCCTTTTGCTAAATCGTTTGACAATGAATTCCTTACATTTTTCCTCATTTTATCAATTATAAGAGTTAAATCTTAATCCATTCATACAAAGAATAACTTTTAAGCAGTGGCGTAACCAGGGGGGGCGAGGGGGGCTCGAGCCCCCCGCCCCAGGCGCATCGAGACCTTGGCGCCCCCGAAACCGGCAAAGGCGCCCTACAGCCTCTAAGATATAGCCCAGCGAATGTGATTTTATCATATTTTTTTCATCGATTGTCTTAAAAATTGATTGTTTTCTTTTAAAATTATATTACAACTTGAATTCTACTATTTTAAAAGAATTTAATTCCAAAAATAATAAATAACGTATATAGAGGCCTTATAATTAAAATTTTTTTATTTTGCAATATATAAGCCTTAATTTGATGTTTTATGGCTGTGGAGATTTACTCAGGATTCGTATAAGCCTTAATATTTAATTTTTTGGAATTCAAAATTTTTTTAGGCATGAAGGAATTGAGCTATGAGACTGAAATGTTATATTTAAGTTAAACACCCCCGGGACCGTGAAAATAAGCTTTTAATCAAAATCGGCCAAAAAGTACTAGTATTTTACTGATGTAGTTTTTCATTTTTTTCGATCTTCTCAAAATGAAAGGGCTTTTACCATTCTTCAGGCCCGCCCGAGCCCGCCCGGAATTTTTTCAAACCCGCCCATTCCCGCCCGAGATTTAGTGAATGAATGAACGAATGTCTAGCAATTTTTAAATAAAATTTCATTTGCATGCCCGTCTGCCCGAACCCGTTTATTTGGACTTGCTACACGCCCGTAATTTTTTCATGGCCTCCAAAGCCCGCCCGGCCCGGGCCGCGGGCCGGGCGGGTAACGGGCCAACCCGTACCCGTGCAGGGCTCTAATCGGGGGTTCGGATCCCAGGCAGTCCGATGATTTTATTTAAGCCATTTGAATACCAAATGCCAAAGTCAAAGTCTTATATGGCCTAAGTTGCCGAAAAGACTGTGTGCATGTGTGTGTGTGTGTGTGTGAATGGGAAAAAAGTGTGTGTTAAAAAAAACATGGGGAATGACTTCCCCGAGACTTTCTCGTATATTCTATTGGAATTACGTCTGGGTGTGTGTGTGAACACGATTGCTTAAAAACCAAAGCAGCTAGATCGATGAAATTTGGTATATGCTCCTTACACTAAAATTGTAGATTTCTATCAACTTTTGGATTAAATTCGTCACTTGGAAGTAGTACTTTACTTAATAAGTTTTTTCAGAAATTTCGAAATTTTCAATTTCTTTGTCATATTATGATAAAATACTCAATTTTAAAAAGTTTTTATTCTTTGATATTTTTCCGAAAACTGAATAGTTTTTGAAATAATCACAGAAGAAAAGGACATTTTTCTTAAAAGCAAAGAAAAATCAAAACAAAATCATACAGGTGTCATTAAAAAACATGTAAATATAAACAAATTCGCTGAGGAAATTACAGGATGCAAGAAATTTGCCCGCCGAAGGTGGCAATTGCTCGCCGAAGGCGAGCAAGGGGTCCAGGGGCGGAGCCCCCTGGAAAATCGGCGCCCTAGTTAGCTTCGCCCCCCCGCCCTCAAAGGCTGGTTACGCCGCTGCTTTTAAGTATGAGATTATCAAATAAACGATTTATAACTCCGTCTTGTATATTAAATACTCATATTTGAATATCTATTTCATAAATCACATTCTATCAGTCTAAAAAGTAATTGGACTTTATCTTAAAGGATAATTAATGAAAAGGCACATAAAATAGAAGATTTCAGCATATTAGTATATCTAATTAATTGCTAAGATAAAACAATAAAAAATAACTTAGCAAACATCGGAATAATATTACTTCAAGTAGAGTCCTGCACGGGCCGATTTTTTTGGCCCGTACCGGCCCGTGTCCGTATTTTTTTTGACTTCCCGCCCGTCATTTTTTACCATTCTTCAGGCCCACCCGAACTCGCCAGGAATTTTTTCAAATCCGCTCATACCCGCCCGAGATTTAGTGAATCAATGAACGAATGTCTAGCAATTTTTAAATAAAATTTTATTTGCATGCCCGTCCGCCCGTTTATTTAGACTTGCTACTCGCCCGTACCCGCCCATAATTTTTCCATGGCCTCCAAAGCCCTCGGGCCGGGCGGGTAACGGGCCTACGGGCCAACCCGCACCCGTGCAGGGTTCTAACTTCAAGAGATTTATTTGATTCGTCTTTTTCTGAGTTAAAAATCTGGTGTGACTGCCCACAGCACACAACTTCTCTTACCCTTCGGTAAGAGAAAGTTGTGTACCGTACTCGTCCCACCAGATTTTTTTGTATCGAAATATATTTAGTTTCTCATAGCACCTTAGTTCCAAACTTGCAAATGTATACCAAATTTCATAGGAATTGGAAAAAATTTTTTTTTATCTGTAAAAAGTTCCAAAGGGGCGACCCACTTTTGAATCGAAATTAACATTCAAATCCCTATAGGAATTTAAGATTAGCTTTTTGGAAGGAAGTGCCGAAAAATGAATTTGATAAATCTGAAATAATACATCAGTAAAGTGTACTTCAAACAATTTTCACGAAAAACAAAAGAGAGGATATGCACATTGGCGTCATTTCAAGTTTTTCTTGGGAGGGGGGCAAACTTATTTCTTAAAATTTCCTTACAAATAAGTACTCAAATTTGGTCAAAAAATTTTTAATTTAACTAATTGTTTAATTTTGTTCAGTTTATATACTCGTAGATATAGGCTATTTTGAAATATTTTATTTTAGAATAATATAAAATTAAAAAAAAAAAAAGGGTCGGACTAAGCCTATCGCACAACTTTGCCCACCCATTATTCAAAGAAATAACGCAACGCCTTTGTTTATTTGTTTTGATTTTGCTCTGTTGCTATGCACAATTTTCGAATTCAAATGATTTTTTAACAAATTAGGATACAAATATTATATATCATTTTCCTCGGGAGAGAGTTTAGTTTCTGAATATATAAAAAAAAAAAAAAATTATAGATCAAGTAAGAAAAAAATATTGCCCCCCACCCTCTAGAGCGCCCCCTAATGGTCCGATGTTTACCAAAAGCTTTTCAGTTCTTTTCCTTTATCTCTAGTTTATGTGTGCAAAATTTGAAAACAAATGAATGAATAGTTTTTGAGATTTCGATGACGAAAAAAATTACCACAGATTTACACACAGACACACACATACACACAGTCATCACTCCAAAAACTTCTTAAAAGGATTCAGGGGACCTCAAAACACATTTTGGCAGCTTAAGAAAAATTTCGATTTTTTTTACGATTACATTAACTTTACCTGCTCAACCTATGGTTGGTGGGCAAAGTTAAAAATCAGAGCCCTTGGGGGGGGGGCAAATGCTCTCCCCCTGCACCCCAAATGACGCCATTGGTTATGCTTATTAAAATATGTCAATACCCTTATAACGTTGTAATTAGGCTGGAACTGGTGGTTGTTGAGAGCCAAAAATCATAACTATCAGTATAAAAAGAATCCAGTGGCGCAACAAGGGCAGAGCCGGGGGGGGGGGCGACAGCCCCGTTTGCATTAAACAAAGGGGCGCCGGCAGCGTTTATATTTTTACAATAAAAATTGTATTATTCATTGTAGTGAAGACAAAAAATAACCAACTTATCAAAAAATAATGTAAAACCTTCTTCTTCTTCTGTCCTCGCCATTATTAATCCCGTGGTGCGGGGTCGGAGGAAAAAAATAATGTTAAATATTTTTTGTTATTAAAAATATTTAAATTTAATATTTAGTCGTCTGGTCTAGGGTAGGGGAAGGGGTGTTAAAATTAATCCAGGGGCGCCAGTATTTGGAGGGCAGCATTTTGGCTTTTATGTTGAATATTTAATAAAATATAATTTTTTTTTTTGGCCCCGGATGCAAATTTTCCTAGGAGCGGCCCTAAAGAATCAGACTCTTCATTTTCAGCTCCCTTATTCGTAGAAGTCCGTTGAACACGAAATAAATTTTCATTCACTCCAGATTTGGACTGCATTTGTGTTGTGGCTTATGACTATCTTACTTCTCAAATCATTGCTAGCTGGCCAAGTAAAGAATCTCCACTTATTATATGCAGCCAATTTTTGAAAATCAAGGAACTTTGTGTGGTATTAAAGAGGGATATTTAAAGAATGCAATGGCGTGAATATCTCAAAAATGCAAATAGTGGCAAAGTATGACTATCTTCCACTAAGCCCTTCATATAATAAATTATATGATTTGCTAATCTCCAAACGTGTAAGTAAATTTTTTTTTTATTGAATGATATTGTTTGCATATACTGTATTACACAAAGATAATTAATATTCTGAATCGTATCATATCTCTCTATCCCATAAATAACGATCATTTATTGATAAATAAATTTGTTTATATAATGTATTTAGAATTGCAATATGAAAATAGTGAAACTAAATGATGGAGTTTGAATAATGAAACCTCGGTTAAATGAATGAGTAATTTATTCAGAGCTTTGTAAAAGGGAAAGAAAAACACTATGAAACTATTTATTTAAATAAATAAATATGTAGATGGTTTTATTTTTTATAATTGAGGTCATATTTATATTAAATAAATTTTTTATTGAAATGGGGATAATTTTCTATGAAATTTAGAAGATAGCAATTTCGCCATCTGAATTTATTTACCATAAACAAAAAAATGAGGCACTGGCGGAACCCCAGGCAGTCCGATGGCAATTATTTAAAATACAGTGCTATGCTTGGTAACTTTAATATTTGTTATAAATTGCTGTCAATTAGTCGATTAAACGTTTTTTAAATCATGTTTTTCTCTTAAAATACCAAATAATATGTAATAAAGATTTTATAGAAATGAAATTTAGTAAATTCTTTAAGTTGCAATAAATGCAACAGGTCGTCGATTTTGATTTCGAAATAGATTATCTCACTCACCCATCTCGTCGATGATGGGTGCCATACGAAGTGTGACACCCACAAGGAGCACACTCATGAGGAGCAACAGGCATGCGGTAGCGATGATGGTCCATCGGGCTCTTTTGGGTAGGTCTTCGGGGTCGATTGCCCGTGGTCTAACTGAAGCCCTAGCCATCTCGCCAGCTGCCTGCATTGCCATCAACTGGCGCCGTCTTCGGCGTCGTCGTCGTCGACGTCTTCGGCGTTCCTCCTCCTCGCGTTCCTCCTCGTCCTCGAGGATATCGATAGCGACGGCAGCCGTCCGGGACAGGAGCGCCTCGCTGCGGCATCGCTTCAACGTTACAACGCCTCCGAGCTCCTACTCCTTTTCGGTCTTTCAATTTTTTTTTTCCATTTAAATAATTAAGAAAAAAACTCTCTCGGGATTCGCGGTCAAGGAATCAAAGAAATAAACCAAAACATTTCCAATTTGTTTACGTGATATTTTTTTTTATAGGTTTATTAATTTATTTTATAAAAATATAAATTATAAGAATTTAAAATTCATTTAAAAGGTTTATTATAAAAATATAATAAATATTTTAATTCTATGTTTTACATTTCGTTTGTTAGTACTTGTTTTAAAAATATAATTAAAACAGATGGATTCACACTTAGCTCATGATTCGAATTAATTTTTTTTTACTTTCTCGTACCCTATATATGAAATATATAGAGAGAGAAAGTATTGGTTTCATGTCAAAAATTCGATGTCGAGATTTTGATGGATCTTCACGTTTTGAGGTCCCCTGAATCCAAAAAAGTGGTTTTCGCGACATGGTCTGTCTGTCTGTCTGTCTGTGTGTGTGTGTGTGTGTGTGTGTGTGTGTTCAATTTTAAGCATGAAGGAATTGAGCTAAGAGGCTGAAATTTTATATTTAAGTTAAACACCCCCGGGACCGACAAAATAAGCTTTTAATCAAAATCGGCCAAAAAGTACTAGTACTTTACTGATGTACTTTTTCAGTTTTTTTCGATTTTCTCAAAATTCGCTCTAACGATTTTGATTAAAATTCAAAAATCAATTATTTTTTAGATGCTCTTTCAAATGTATATTCTCGTTTTTGCCCTCAAAATTGTTTGAAGCACACTTTACTCTTGTGCTTCATAGGAAAGATAGGAGAAATAAATGGTTGCCATGGTAACCGAATTTAAATCTTTTTCTTTTTATTACTTTCTCTTACCTATGTATATATGTAATATATATATAGAGAGAAAGTATTGGATTCATGTCAAAAATTCGATGTCGAGATTTTTATGGATCTTCACGTTTTGAGGTCCCCTGAATCCAAAAAAGTGGTTTTCGCGACATGGTCTGTCTGGTGGGTGTGTGTGTGTGGGTGGGTGGGTGGGTGTGTGGGTGTGTGTTCAATTTTAAGCATGAAGGAATTGAGCTAGGAGGTTGAAATTTTATATTTAAGTTAAACACCCTCCGGGACCGGAAAAATAAGCTTTTAATCAAAATCGGCCAAAGAGTACTAGTACTTTACTGATGTACTTTTTCAGTTTTTTTTCGATTTTCTCAAAATTTGCTCCAACGATTTTTTTTTAAAATTCAAAAATCAATTATTTTTTAGATTCTCTATAAAATGTATATTCTCATTTTGTGATTGAAATCTTCTGAAGACCACTTTACTCTTGTACCCCATAGAAAAGATAGGAGAAATGGTTGCCATGGTAACAAAATATAAATATTTTCACATACTTATAAATTTTACATCTGAATTCATATGTTCCTTACTGTCGGGAACAAAATATATGTCGATACAAAAAATCTGGTGTGACAAGCACAGAACACAACTTTCGATTACCGAAGGTAAGAGAAAGTTGTGTGCTGTGCGCCAGTCACACCAGATTTTTAGATTAAAAATCAATTATTATTTAAACGCCCATTTTTTTTTTTTTCGGAGAAAACATATCTCTCTCTCTCATCAAAACTATCTTCTCTCTTTCTACGCGTTTTAAATTCCCTTTCTACCTTATCTTCGCATTTGACCAATGTTAATTTCCTATAGGGATTTGTATGTTAATTTCGATTCAAAAAGGGGGTCCCCTTTGGAACTTTTTACGCATTTAAAATTTTTTTTCCAATTCTTATGAAATTTTGTATTTATTTACGAATCTATATTGTGTATAAAATGTTCAAATATGAGATTAAAATTTTGAAAAATAACCATAGTTTATTTCAAGCAGTCAACATTTAAAATGCAAGTATGAAACTAAGGTGCTATGGGAAACTAAATATATCTCGACACAAAAAATCTGGTGTGACCATAGGCGCCGGAACTGGGGGGCAAGGGTACATTGCCCCCCCTGGCATCCTACAGGGGGGGGACAGAGGGGGCAAAATTTCTTTTTTTATTTCATTTATTTTTAAAAATGGTATATTTATACTTTTGAAAAATAAAATTTTCTAAATTAAAAAAAATTAAAAGAGTAAGAAATTCATTTTTTACTTTCTCTTACCTATGTATATATGTAATATATATATAGAGAGAAAGTATTGGATTCATGTCAAAAATTCGATGCCGAGATTTTGATGGATCTTCACGTTTTGAGGTCCCCTGAATCCAAAAAACTGGTTTTCGCGACATGGTCTGTCTGTGTGTGTGTGTGTGGGTGGGTGGGTGGGTGGTGTGTGGTGTGTGTTCAATTTTAAGCATGAAGGAATTGAGCTAGGAGGTTGAAATTTTATAATTAAGTTAAACACCCCCGGGACCGGAAAAATAAGCTTTTAATCGAAATCGGCCAAAGAGTACTAGTACTTTACTGATGTACTTTTTCAGTTTTTTTCGATTTTCTCAAAATTTGCTCCAACGATTTTTTTTTTAAATTCAAAAATCAATTATTTTTTAGATGCTCTTTCAAATGTATATTCTCATTTTGCGATTGAAATCTTCTGAAGACCACTTTACTCTTGTATTTCATAGGGAAGATAGGAGAAATGGTTGCCATGGTAACAAAATATAAATATTTTCCCATACTTATAAATTTTACATCTGAATTCATGTTCCATACTGTCGGGAACTAAATACATGTCGACACAAAAAATCTGGTGTGACAAGCACAGAACACAACTTTCGATTACCGAAGGTAAGAGAAAGTTGTGTGCTGTGCGCCAGTCACACCAGATTTTTTCCAAATTTTTTCCAAAAATTTTTGATAAAATCACTACAAAATTTTTTTAAAATTTTAATTTTATTAAAATTGTGATTTTATTTAAAATTTTTAAAGTTTTATAGTAGATTTGTTTTTGTTTTATACTATTTAAACATATTAAATTATTTTAATTTTCTAAAAAAAATTTTTTTGCCCCCCCTGATTCAAATTCGTTCCGGCGCCTAGGTGTGACTAGCACAGGTGCACAACTTTCTTACCGAAGGGTAAGAGAAAGCTGTGTGCTGTGCGCCAGTCACACCAGATTTTTTAATCTTGGATTTTGAATTTTTAGTTTCACAAAACATTCTTTCATGTTTTGTCGGACTCTAATCTAGTCGAGGTTTGCATAAAAAATGTTCATTTTAATTATGATATATTTGAAAATTATTTCAAGGACAGTAGCGTAACTAGATGGAGAGAAGGGGGCCTGCACCCCCCCCCCCCCCAGACACATCAAACCTTAGATACCGACATAAGCGACCTAGAACATTTAAGATATACCCTATCAGGGGCGTATTTAAGGGGAGGGCCGAGGGGGCCCGGGCCCCTCCGAAATTTTCCAAACACATATACATATATAGGGATATACAGACATCAGCTCAACAAATTTTTCCGCAGGATGGACAACTTTGGTTCCGCAATAGGAAAAAAATGTTCCTCAAAAAATTTTGTGTGAAAAAAGTATAGTTTCTTAAAAAAAAAATTTTCCCCCAGAAAAATTTTTTTGAGTTCGGGCCCCCCCCCCCGAAAAAAAAATTTCTATATATGCCCCTGTACCCAGACCCCGGAGACGGTGATTTTATCATATTATTTCCATAGATTATCTAAAGAAATTATATTACTTGAAAATGACGCCCATCATCCAACTTTTTCGAGCATGCCTCCCTAGCTGGCCGCATATTCTTGCATTGTAAGCACAGAGTGTCAAGTCAAAAAATAAAAAA
>JAKCPI010020567.1:0-56163 GCA_023213315.1 Euborellia annulipes
GAAAATCCGTCAAGAAGATATGTAAAATGAAAATAGTTTCAATCTCACAATTATTATTCTATAATTAATGATAATTTTATTAATTTTATTTTTGTAATAGAAAATGGGGCTCGCTGGTGTAGTGAGCTAGGGTGTCGGCTTCTACAAAGAAGATCCCTGCCCTGTTCAAACCCTGGGCGTGCGGGATTTTTCATTAAATAAAAATATTTATTTAATGTAAGCAAATCCTCAAGCAGGCACTACTACAATACAATACAATAAATATTAGACCTCACCACAATAGCCCCCAGGCAACTCTACGAGGAGGAGTTGCTGTGACATCCCGTCATGTAAAGAAGGTTCCCTCTCAGTGATGCATTCTTCAAAAGGAGTTCCTCCTCAAACTAGGACATCCTCCATAGCATAGAAGAGATTGGATATAAGGAACCAGTTGGAACCAGAAATAAGGATTAGTTCACTAGCTAGAAACGAAAGCAGGAGGAGGAGTTAGAGATAGGAAATAATGTAACTTCACGGGATGCCTGTAGATGACTACCGCCAGAGGCCTGTTGGGTTTGAGGTGTGTGTCTTCGTGCACGAAAGCATTTTGGGTAAATAAACGGGGATTAATAAGTTAATAATTTTAATGTCAGAGGTTCGGTTTCATTGCTCATAACTTCTACCCCCCCTCCCCCCTCCCCTCTCACGATCAGCAATTTAAAAGTTATAATAGCGGGAAAGTTTTACAACTTTGATGCCTAATTTTTTATAATTAATTTAATCTAGATATATATTTATTTTTTTTTTTGTATACACAAATGTGTTAATATATATAATATTTATATATTTTTAATTATATAATTTATATTATAAACCCGCTCTAGTGAATGTTGTATATAATATCCATTGCAGTAAAATTATCAACAGAGCAGAATGATATTCTGAATTATCGCACCCGTGTCAGGCAATTTCAATCGGCTTTCGTTTGTTCTAAAACGCACGCACTCCCCCCCCCCTACCCTGTATACTCCACAACCCCCCCCCCCCCCCCCACATCACCTCCTCCTCCTCTACACTCCGATTTTAAAATATCGCCAGTGAGATTATATATTTTGTTTACTTGTTGCCTATACTCTCTCTGTCTCTCTCACTCTATACTCATATTTTGTTATAATCATAAAAATGCAATGAATCATTTTTGCCTAATCGCAAGCAAGCAAGCAAACGAACCAACTAAAATAATGGCAAACAACAACTGGAGGTAAAAAAAAAAAAAAAAAAACATAATAATACAATAAATTAGAGCAATATTAATTATTACTATTCACTATTATTAAATAAAATATCTAACTTTCCAATTGATATCAAGTTTTCTTGATTATCTCTTTTTAAAATGAGCTGTAGTAATTACGTTTGAAAAATCTCGTCAAAAATTCTCTTAATATAAAATAAAGTCCGATGAAAATTGTTCAAGTAATTTCGGAGTTGTAAAACCTAAATAAATTTTTACTTGTAAAATTACATTAGAAAAAAAAATACCCCATGAAAATTCGTCAAGTAGATTCAATGTCCATAAACGTGAAAATAATTTAAATCACAATATTATTCTATAATTAATGATATAAATTTTAAATTTTATTTTTGTAATAGAAAGGGTGCTCACTGGTGTAGTGGGTGCGCTAGGATGTCGGCTTATACAAAGAAAATCCGCGTTCAAATCCTGGGCTTGAGGTATTTTTTCATTAAATAAAAATATTTATTTAATGTAAAAAATCCTCTAGCATGCACTGGATTGGAATATTAGATCTCACCACAATAGCCCCCAGGCAACTAACTCTACGAGGAGAGGGAATTGCTGTGACATCCCATTCTGTAGATGAGACGTAAAGAAGGTTCCCTCTAAGTGATGCATTTTTCCAAAGTAGTCGGTGCTGAGGGAGTCCCTCCTTAACTAGGACATCCTCCCTAGCATAGCAGAGGTTAGATAAAAGGAACCGGTTGGAACCAGAAATAAGGATTAGTTCACAAGCTAGAAATGATAGCAGGAGGAGGAGTTAGAGATAGGAAATGATGCAACTTCATGGGGTGCCGATAGATGGCTACGGCCAGAGGCCGCTTGGTTTTGAGGTGTGTGTCTCCGTGCACCAAAGCACCTCGGCTAAATAAACGGGGATCCCGATAGGAATTTTTTATGCAGTGAAAACTTTTTAGTCACTTTAGAGCACCCTCAGGAGGATTCAAGCCATTTTTATTTTGTTTTTAACAAAATGAGGTTACTTAGGAACAAGAAAACAGCGACTAATTTCTCAATGACGTGACTCAGGAGCAAGAAAAAGTTGACTGATATTTTTCATGACGTTACTTGGGAACAAAAAAAGGCGGCTATCAAAACTCAGCATATTTTTCTTTATGTCTTTAATGTGGAATTTCACGATAGTATGAATTCACGTTGTTGTTGTTGTTGTTGTTGTTGACTATAAAATAAAATTATTTTATAGTTAAAGAATTTTAAAAGTTGATCAATCAATATACGAATCGAATTTTATTTTTTTATTCTTGTTTTATCTATAAATCTTGCATTATTATATTCCCTCCCCCCCTCCCTTCCCCCTTTCTCTATTTACCGTATAAATGAATGAATTTTGTGGCGTCACATTTGAATACTTTATTGTCTTTTTTTGTACTATATACTACCACCTATATAACCAATCAAAAATTTTCATTAGAATTTTATTCACTTGATTTTTTTTTTTTAATTAAATATCCAATATTGGAGGCAGAGAGAGAGGGACGTCATCATCTATCTCCATATCTGATTTTTTTATTATTATATAGATCTTGTCGAAAAAAAAACTCTTGTCTTTTTATTGAAAACAAAAATTCTAATTAAATAAAAAAAAAAGAAATTTGTTTTATTTAGCTATCAATAATTTGTTTTTTTATTTTTGAATGTAAAATTTTTAAAGCAAAGAGTATTAAAAATACTAGGTTAATGAAATTAATTTTCTATGATTTATTTATTGCTAGTTTCAGGCAACTCTACGAGGAAAGGGAGTTCCTGTGACATCCCGTCCTATGGATGATGCATTCTTCGAAAGGAGTCGGTGCTAAGGGAGTCCCTCCTCAAACTAGGATATCCTCCTTAGCATAGAAGAGGCTGGATAAAAGAAACCGAGCTGAAGCAAAAATAAGGATCAGTTCACTAGCTAGAGACGAACGAAGGATGAGGAGTTAGAGATAGGAAATAAATGTAACTTGAGGGGTGCCAGCAGATAGCAACGGCTAGAGGCCGGTTGGGTTTGAGGTGTGTGTCTTCATGCACGAAAGCACCTCGGGTACATAAACGGCGATCCCGATATGAATTTCAAATAATAATAATAAAAATCAAACACCTCTGAGCCATAGCACAGTGTTAGAGTTTACGTTTCTTTTTGTTCCAGGAATACATATATGATATACTTCAATTTAATTGTTTCTAAATGGCCTTCAATGCGGAAAGGTTCTTAAATAAAAACAAAAATAACACAAGAGAAGTGAAACTCGAACTCAAAATAAAATTCATATTTCTGGTCAAATGTCATTAATGTGTAGGTTATCTGGTTTTTGAGTTCAAGTAAATAGCCGCTTTTTTCTGGTTATAGGATAACGCCAAATATAATAAATTTGTTCTACACATAAAACAAAAAAATCCCATCAAAATTCGTTAAGTAGATCAAAATTCATGCTTTAATTAAAAAAAAAAAAAATTGAAATAATTAAATATAAATCTCGCAATTATTATTATATAATTAAAGATATTCTGTGTTGATATATAGCCTAATTAAATTTTCTTTTTTTTTAATTAGATATTTATAAAAAAATTAAAATTTAATATAAATATGAATAAATAATTGTGAGATTTAATTTTAATTATTTCAATTTTTTTGAATTAAAACATGATTTTTAGAACTACTTAACGAATTTTGATAATCTTATTTTGTAGTATGATTTACTCTGAAATTATTTGACCGATTTTAATAGGGTTTTTTTTTTAATGAATCGAAAATTTTGGGTAGGGCCTATCTAATAAAAAATACGCCAGTAGGTCGGGCTAAGCCAACTTGGTCCATTTTAATTAATACAATGATTATTTATTTTATTTTTTTAAGATTTTTAAGCTATTTCTTAATTAGCCAAAATTAGGGAAAGGCGAACCCTCGTCGTTAATTTGGTGATACCGTCACTCAAAGAAACCACTTTGGCTTGTATTATAGTGACCAGAGATTCGACACCCCTCTAATAACTTTCTTTTAAAAAAAAAATTTCAACGTTATTTTATAGAATCCTATTAAAGTAATATGTTTACTTTGTAAATATGTTATGACTTGGAGTTGATAGTAAATTTACTGCGCTAAATGATGGATGAGAAAAAATGAAAGCAGCGTTGAGTGTATGGATGGATAGGGGGGGGGGGGTTTGGTTATTCTTAAAGTTATTTTCAGACAAAGAAGAAAGAAATGAACAACAAACAATGTTGCTTTTTTTATCTTTATATATAAAAAAAGAAAGTTTAGATGCTTGAGAGAGGAAACAAAAAAAAAAAAAAAAGAAATAAATCTTGATTTATTAGAAATTTAATTTAATTTTTAAACTATTAATATAATAGAAATCTTTTTCAGAGCTATTTCGTCATTCAATTGATGTTCAACTTGTAAATTCCAGTCTGGATTTCAATGGCAGCCATTTTATGTGAAAAGTAGAAATTGGTCATTCATTTAAATGAAATTATTATTATTATTATTTGAACTTCCTATCGGAATCCCCGTTTATTTACTCCAGGTGCTTTCGTGCACGGAGACATACACCTCAAACCCAACCAGCCTCTGGCCGTAGCCATCTACCGGCACCCCGTGATGTTACTTTATTTCCTATCACTTACTCCTCTTCCTCTAGCTAGTGAACCAATCCTTATTTCTGGTTCCACCCGGTTCCTTTTTATCAAACCTTTTCTATGCTCTGGAGGATGTCCTATTTTGTGGAGGAACTCCCTCAGCACCGACTCCTTTCGAAGAATGCATCACTGAGAGGCCTGGGGGCTATTGTGGTGAGATCCAATACTCCAATCCAGTGACTACTTGAGAATTTGTTTACATTAAATAAATATTTTTATTTAATGAAAAAATCTCGCCAGGGTCTGAACCGGGATCTTCTTTGTAGAAGCCCACTCCCTAGCCCGCTACACTAGCGCGCCCCCAATTTAAATTAAAATTTAATGTAAATATGAATAAATATGAATAATAATTGTGAGATTTAATTTTAACTCATCTTTTTTTTTGTAGTGTAATTATTCTGAAACCACTTGACGAATTTTTTTCGGGCTTTTTTTAATGTATCGAGAATTTTATGATGGTGAAATTATAAGCTCATTAGGTTCAGAGACATATATAGAAATTTTTTTCGGGGGGGGGGAGGCCCTAACTCAAAAACATACATTACTTTTTAACATTTTTACATTACTTTTTTTACACCCATTTGTTTATTTTAAATTTTAACGTTTGTTTTTAGAGAATAGACCTGATTATGTTTGATCTCGTTTTTGAGAAACTTTACTGATGTATTTTTTTAATCTTTTCCAATTTTCTTGAAATTTTTCACAGGTCAAAATTGATGAGGTTAGTTTTCATGACAGTGTAGCAACGTCTTTATTTCTTGAACTGTTTCTTTGCTACAAACAGTAATTTTTCAAGAATATATAGATCAATAAAAACGTTACTACACAGTCAACAAACCATTACCAAACAATTTAATATCAATGTTGTCCTGATGAAGAGTACGATCGGCTATCGAAACGCCGTTTTTTTGGGAAACGTCAGGTACTAGTACTTTTTTTTTAAGTATTTTTCCAGTTTTATATAAAAAAAAAGGAACTTTATTTTAATTTTCCGAAAAATTGTAGCACATGATTAGAATAGGCCGCAGGTGGATTCTTTCCCTGACTAGTTGCGAAGCCCGATAAAGGGGGGTCTGTAGCTCTACGTAAAGGTTTAAATATTAAAATTCAAAATATTTTGTGAACTATTTAAGAGTGATTCCAAACTGATGTGTTTTTTTTTTTTTTTTTTTTTTTGTAAAATGAGCAAACACAAAACAAATTTCGAAATGAATGAAAAATAATATATTCCCTGGGAGTGAGAGAGAAAGAGAGAGAGAGAGAGAGAGAGAGATAAAGTATGCATGTGACGTTTGTCCTTTTCACCCAATTGGACAGTATTATAGTATGCAGCAGAAAGAATTTGAATCATGCGTTGATGGATGTTTTCCAGCCTTTTGCTGCTTTGATCGTTCGTCTCTGGTACGCCATCCCCTAGTAGGGGGGAGGGGGAGGGGGAGAAAGGATTGGTAGTAGATAACACATTTCTCTCTCTCTCTCTCACCCAATTTCCAGTTCACCACCCCCCAAAACCTTTTTTTTCTAAATATCGCTTTTAAATGTATTATTGATACCGCTCTCAAAAGGCACATAGTTTTCTTTGTATGCTAACATTTGATTTAATTTCAAATATATATATGTATATATTTACGCTATCATTAGAATAAAAAGAATTCATTTTTTTTTCTTTTTTTTAATTATCAAAATGTCAATTTCTTATCTATAAAAAAAATAAATGTTTGCGCAGTATTGAGATATTAAATAAATGCAGATGTCTGTGTTTCATTTAATAATCCCACTTTAAGCCAATATTTCTGTTAGATATGTAATGGAAATGAAATAAAATGCGAGAATATGCAGTTTAGAAATTATAAAATGAAAGTACAGTGAGTGCCACAATTAATTCCCCACCTGGAAGAGACCCTTGAGGTGACTCGGGGTAAGTTGACACACAAAACATGGGGCTATCTGATAAAATATTTTTGTTCTCAAGCACTTTTCATTCTCCGTTAAATTTAAACTTGTTGTTGCGTTATTAATTGACGTTCAAATACTAATTATTATTATTTGAAATTTCTACCGGGATCCTCGTTTATTTACTCGAGGTTCTTCCGTGCATGAAGACACGCACCTCAAGCACAATCGGCATCTGGCCGTAACCATCTACCGGCACCTCATGAAGTTACATTATCTCTAACTCCTTCATTCCCAGCTAATCCTTATTTCTGAATCCTCCCAGTTGCTTTTATCCAACCTCTTCTAAGCTAGGGAGGATGTCCTAGTATGAGGAGGAACTCCCTCAGCACCGACTCCTTTCGAAGAATGCATCACTGAGATGGAATCTTCTTTACGTCCCTTCCACAGGACGGAGATGTCACAGGAGGAGATGTCACAGCAACTCCCTCTCCTCGTAGAGTTGCCTGGGGGCTATTGTGGTGAGATCCAATATTCCAATCCAGGGCGGACTTGAGGATTGGTTTACATTATACAAATATTTTTATTTAATAAAAAAATCGCGCACGTTCAGGGATATTCTTTGCAGAAGCCGACATTTTAGTCAGCTACACCAGCGAGTCCCTTTTAATACTAATTTATGCTATCCTACTCTGAACAGCAGCAACTTTATTTACAGAAATGCGCACACCTATAAAAAAAAAAAACCGACAAAGCAAAAACGTCGCCAGAAACAATGTTACAAGCAGTAATAATGGTAAAGTTGAGCAACAGTATCCCAACAATCCAATTTTTGAATATACCTGTTTATAAACAAACGGTGTTTTCCTTAATAGGGGCAAGTTGACACACTTGCAACAAAAAAAATCTACTTGTAAAATTATCAATGATAACGTAAAATAAAAAATATTCAAAGGTAGATAAGATTTCAAAGTATTTTTAAGAAAAAATCTTGATATACTCCCCCCCCCCCCAAAAAAAAACAAAAATAATAGACCTAAGCATTAAGTGTGTCAACTAGCCCCGGTCTTTCCAATATAGGGAAATAATTTTAATGACTGAAAGGGTACAAAAATCTTTACCAGATTTTATTTTACCCTTTCGATCATTAAAATTACAGTATTTCACTGTATACCATATACTCAAAGCTCAATCTCCCAGGTGGGGTCTTAATTGTGGCGCTAGCTAATTTACAGTTAAAAAAATATTTCTTTCCAATACATTTAACACCAAATCGCAACAATTACGAAAATTACTTAAAAAAAAAAAAAATTAAGTTAATCGAATAGTTTAAGTAAATAATCCCAATTTACATAGAATATATAAATAAATAAAAAATATCATTTCAAGTCGACGTTTCGGTGGGCCATCCTCAGGACTATACTTTATGAAATAAAATTACTAGTGATTAAACAGTTAAAAAAAAATTTATTTCCTTATACATATAACCAAATGACTGCGAAATCGTAACAATAGTAGTGCCAAAATTAGAAAATGCATCTATATTTTTTTCTTTATTTATTTCACTTGCACAGATGACGTTTCGGTTGCGATTCCATATGAAAATGATTATGATACCTCCTATAATAGCTAGAATAATAGCTTCGCCCCCCCCCCTGGACCCCCCTCAAACTGGCTTGAGCTTCGCTATTTGATAATTCGAGGTGCGAAATTTCATTTCAAAATTCCAGAGCAAATAAAAAAAAAAAGTAATTATTGCGCTTAGTCGACCCGTTCGAAAAACAAAAGAGTCTACGTAATTGAATTGATAGCAACATAAATGGCACCAGTGCGTGAATGTTTTATTATTTTATGTTTAGGACAGCAATTGATGCTCATTTCTCTACCAGGTTTTTTTTTTTTATTTTTATTGTTGCGACGATAACGTTCGTCTCTTCGTGGTCAGCAAACAAATAATGAATTACTTGGGATTATATTTTGTCATAGACACACAGTCGAATGAGTTTTTCTTATTTTTGGGTTTAGGGTTTGTATTCACGCTTAATGCCTTTTATAGGTCCCCCCCCTCCCTCGACCTCTCTCCCGCCCTTCTATGGACCCTCTTTTTAGAAAATAATAAAAATTTAGGAGATTAAGAAATGTAATTTCACTTCTCCTTAAAGGGTTTTTTTTGAAGTTAAATTTCAATACCGACATTAATTTAGAACCAAAATACAGATGCTTTTACTACTTTTTTAACGATTACAATACTTTCTCTATATATATACAAAAAAAATAAATCTCATAAAAATCAGTCTAGTAGTTTCAGAGTTAAAAAGAAAATTAATTAAATCTCATAATTAATTAATAATCAGATTTTAAAATATCAAATTTGATTCTTTAATTGTTTTTAATTAATTTATAATAAATAAAAGCGAGATTTAATTTAATAAATTTAAAAAAAAAAAACGGTTTTTTTTTAAATTTAATATTAAAACAAATTTGATGTTTAAATAATTTTTACTTTTTTTTTTTAAAGAATACAAATAACGAAATTATGGACAAAAAAAGTAAAAGAACTGTTTCAAGAACTTAACATTTTAAATATACATTTTGAATCTCATAATTATTAATTCAAAGGATAGTCGTAGATGGAGAAAAATCTCGGCATCCAAAGAACCAAATTTTTTAATGACCAAAATTTAAGTAAAATGGTGAAAGTTTTGCAACTTGTTTTTTACGTTTCTTGGAAAACTTGTTTATTAAATATAGAATATATATAAGATGGGCGGAGAAAAGAAAAAAAGTAAAAATCATACTGTAACAAAAATATATTAAAATATATTAAATTAAATTTTTTATATTCATTAGAATTTTTTAGCAATTACAATACTTTCTCTATACATAGTAAAAACTAAAAACCCATTAAAATCAGTCAAGTAATTTCAGAGTCAAAAAGATTAATTAAATCTCATTAATATTTTTTAATAAAATAAATATAAAATTTGTTTCTTTATTTATTGATTTTAATTAATTTCTAACAAATATATGCGAGATTTAGTTTAATAAATTTTAAAAACTCATATTTATTATCAATAATTCTTAGATGGGGAAAAATCTCAGCATCCAAAGAACCAAATTTTATAAAAAATCCGATGATATATTTTTCAAATTATATCGTAAATTTAAGTAAAGAAGTGAAAGTTTTGCAACATTTTTTTACGTATCTTGGGAAACTTGTTTATTATATATAGAATAAAAGATGGACGGGGAAAAGAAAAAAAAAAAAAATTATGACATAAAAATATATTAAAATTAAAAATTAAAATCTTTATAGGCTATTCACTCTCTTTCTCTCTATTTTTTTCATGTAGCATCATAAATTCCAAAAGATAGACAAAATTCCTTTTTATATATTTAAATATAAAAATTTTGTTTTTTTATAATCTAACATTCCGGATTTTATGTAGCCTATATAAATAAAATATAATATTTTCTTATTTAGAAATTTTGACTACCCTGTGTGTCTCTCTCTCTCTCTCTGTCACTCAAGAGTCGAAAAAAATCGTAAATTTTTATATATAATAATAATAAATATTAATGATCAAAGAAGTAAAAATGAAGTGAGGTTAGGATGTATCGTAACATGGCCAAAAGAATGTAGTTTTCACTGATATATATATATATATATATATATTCTAAATCACGCCATTTTTCCGATTAAAATGATATGCTACACTTGTATTTTAATTTGTTGTATCGTATTAAAAATCAATTTTCTTTTATTGAAGTGGAGCTATTTTTTTAAATTGAACAATAAACATAGAATATAATTATAATTTAATTTGAATAATTAAACAAAAATATATATTTAATTTGATTATTTTTAAATAAATAATTTAAATCTCGTATTTATTATTTAATTAATCAATCTAATTACTTTAATTCCTTATGTGGGAAGAAACCTTCAAGTGCAACATGAAATGATGCAACATATTTAGATATAAGTGTGATATATCATTTTACTCGGGAGAAAGTCTACTTTCAGAATATATACAAAAAAAAAAAACTGTTATATTAAAAAAAATTTTGCCCCCTTCCAGGGGCACTTTAAATGGGACATGAAAAATAATTCATTTGATAATTGAATCGTTTATTTCAGAAACCACCTAAGCGACAAAATTTCAAATCATGTGTTTTTGGTGCTACTGTACAATTTAAAGGTAAATACATCTTTTAGATTATCCCAATAGCATGTTTTTGATTTGGTAAAAAAATATTTGAAGGAGACTAGACCTGTACTTAAGCTGCAAAACAGTTTTCTTTAGTTTTCCGAAAGTTGAAACAAACGCACTTAGGTGGTTTCTGAAATAAACGATTCAAATGTTTTAATAAAAAATTACATAAGAGGATATTTTATTTAAAAAACAAAAAAATGTAATTTTTAATTAATATCTTCTACCAACATAAAAGAAATAAAATTTCTAAATTCTAAGAATTCATTAAATTTAATTTTCATTAATTAAAATTTCAAGAATAAATGAGAACATAGCCAAGAGATGTTAGATGAATGAAATTAGATACATTACAAGTTGAATAATTGAGAAAATTGTTCATTTATTTAACAAAAAAAAAAAAAGAGAAAAGAGAAAAAAAAAGATTGAAGAAATGTAAACTTGAAGGGTTCGCCATCCTCGCCTGAGGGCTTCAATTTCTCCTAAGGGATAAGAAACAAAATCAGCTAAAGAAATAGGACTATTGTAGTCCCAGAAGAGAAGGGATGTAATCTTTTTTATATTCTTTTGACTTATTTGGGTTTGGAGACAAGCAGTTTTGATAATGAGGAAATGGTAAAAAAAAAAAAAATAGATATAATTTAATATTTAAATATGATTAATTATAGAATAATAATTGTGTGATTTAATTTTTATTTTTCATAGAGATTTCAGATTTCGAAACTAATTGACGAATTTTTATGGGCTTTTTTTTTAAATGTCTCATTTTAGTAATTTATATATTGATATATAATTGCGGAGTGTACGTCTGTCTGTCACACTCTATTTGGTTAATAGAATTTCAAAATGAATTTTTTTAAAGTGAAACTTTTTTTTAATTTCCCTTTTTGGCTGCAGAGGCCATTTGGTTTTTTTTTTTTTTTAATAAAAAACGCTCACACTTTTCCCATTCACACTCATATTCACAACACACACATACACACAGTCTTAAGGTTTGCTATCCAAATGGCTTAAATAAAATCATCGGACTGCCTGGGCTCCGAACCCTCGACCCTTGGTATACAAGGCAGGCGCGCTGCCAACTACGCCAAACCCGAGGGCCCATTTGGGTTTTAATTTACATATATTTTTAATTTGGTAATAACAATGGCTGCCAGGGGATTCGCGCTGATTCTTTGGAGTCCTTCATTTGAGGTTTCGCCGGGCTTAACGAGAAATGAAATTTTTGTTATAAAGTTCAGGAAATATTCTGGAGAGGCTTAAAAAATCCAGAATTTAATTCATCTCTCGCCTTATGATAAATTAAATCAAATTATTTATATTAAATCTTTCAAATGTTGTATAGTTTTTTTTTTCCGTTGACTGATCCTGATAATATATATAGGTATTTGTAAAATACATAAAATAATATTAATTTATTTATTTAATTGAATCGGGATCTCCGTTTATTTATCCGAGGTGCTTCCGTGCACGAAGACACACACCTCAAACAAAACCGGCCTCTGGCCTACCGGCACCCCGTGAAAATACTTCATTTCCTATCTCTAACTCCTCCTCGTGCGTTCATTTCTAGTTACGGAGCTAATCATTATTTCTGGTCCATCCGGTTTCTTTTATTCAAGCTCTTCTATGCTAGGGATCATGTCCTACTTTGAGGAGAGACAAGGGCGTGTAGCCTACTCCTTTCGAAGAATGCATCACTGAGAGAGAACTTCTTTACATCCCTACATAGGACGGGATGTCACAGCAGCTCACTCTCCTCGTAGAGGTGTTAGAGGACTATTAGAGTGGGATCTTATATTCCAATCCAGTGCATATTTGAGAATTTGTTTGCATTAAATAAGTATTTTTATGGTATTTAATGAAAAAAAATCTTGCATGTCCAGGATTTGCGCGCTAGCCCCACAATATTATTTTAACAAATACACTTATAAATGAGAGGCAGTGGTGGATCCAGAGGAGTTTCTCGGGTGGGGGAGGGGGGGGGGTAATCTGGTGTGACTGATCGCACAGCACACGATTTTTTCTTATTATCAGTAATTTAAAGGTGCATTCTGTAGTTGTTTACCAGAATATATATACAAATCAAATTTTTAAGTATTAGTTTTTAAAATTTTATATTAAAAACATAATTTTTTTCCCAAAAAGAAATATTTTTCTCAAAAATTAAGAATAACGCTATCTCGTAGTTTATTTCTTGGACAGGATTTACGGATTTAATCAAAAAATTATTTAAATTTTTAATAATTTATTAGTTCTTAATCTCTTTCATTCCACACTCTTTCATTTTTTATTTTTCTCAAATCTCAGAGGGAGTAATTACCCCCTTTACTCCCCCCCCCTCTTTGTATCCACCCTTGATGAGGTGATGTATATTTCTTAATAATTAGATTAATAGTCTCTAATGTTGCGGGACATGAGTAAACAAAGACGAGGGTCGGGGGAACTGGAAAGCAATTTTTTAATTAATAATAGATCACCTTTACACTTTTATTTAACTCAACTTAAAAAAAAAAACACTACCCACCCGCTCTCTTCTTATGTACAAAAAAAAACCATAAAAAAAAAGAATAATATTTTATATAGCTTTCTATAAAACATAGAAGGTGATAAATTGTGTTTAACATAGTAGGCAGAGATTTTTCTTGCTTCTTGGCATCGAATTTCCTTTTTTGCTGGCCACCCCCTCGCTTCTATATCTTGGCAAGTTATTAGTCGCCATTAGCCGCTCCCCATACACACAGACTATTATTATTATATATATATATAATACCTCTCCTGTTAAGTGCATACCCTCACTCTCCACACACTACTAATATTTAGGAGAATACAATCAAGATGATAACAATAGAGACCCCTTAAAAGCGATAAAATAGTCTTCCGGTTGAGTTGAATTATTGCTTGAAGCTTTAACTTAAAAAAAAATATAGACCTATATATATATATATATATGTAATCATTTTAATTTAAAAAAATTTGGTATGATCACCGGACAACAGGCATCTTTTTATTTTCTCTTATCTTGAATATATTAAAAGTATTGGATTCATGTTAAAAATTCGATGGAAATACACGTTTTGAGGTACCTAAGTCCAAATATCTCAAGAACGAAAAGAGCTAGAATGTTGACATTTTATATTTAAGTTAGCCACCCTCCTGGCACGTGAGACTAAGGTTTTGAACAAAATCAATTAAAAAGTACTAGTACTTTACTAATATACTTTTTTACTTTTTAGGGATTTTCTCAAAATTCGCCCAAACGATTTTGATTAAATTTCAAAAAAACAATTATTTTTTAGGTGCTCTTTAAAATGAGTGTTCTCATTTTGAAATCTTTTGAAGCATTCTTATACTATATAGGAAAGTATTTATTAATTTTACATCTTGTATTCTATTCTAACGGCAAAAAATAAATATATATAAACCAAGGGCGGATACAAGGGAGGGGGGGGGGTAAAGGAGGTAATTACCCCCAGAGATTTGAAAAACATACTTTTTTCGAAAAAAAAAAATTATTTTGAATGTATAATTTTAAAAATTAATACTTAAAAATTTGACTAGGCGTGATGCCAGTCAAAATATGTGCTAATTAAAGATGATGTGAGAGGGTCCATCAATTGCTGGCTTTTATTCTCCGGTCCTTTCCTTAAAAATTTGATTTGTATTTATATTCTGGTAAACAACTACAGAATGCACCTTTAAATTACCGATAATAAGAAAAATTTTGTGTGCTGTGCGACCAGTCACACCAGATCCCCCCCCCCCCCCCGAGAAACACCTCTGGATCCGCTCTTGATGTAGACTCAAAAAAATCTGGTGTAAAAAGCACAGAATACAACTTTCAATTAGGGGTAAGAGAAAGTTATGTGCTGTGAGACCAGCCACACCAGATTTTTTGAATAAATGTATAGTTCCGACGCCTAAAGAATACAATTATTATTATTTTTAGTGATTAAATGAGAGAGATAGAGAGAGGGAATTTAAATGACTATAGAAAATTGAATTTGTATATTTGTTTGTGAAATTTCAATTAAAACTCCAGAGGATGACCTCCAATCAAAATAAATTCTTCTATGCGTGGGCGTTACAATTGCTCTATCTCTCTCTCTAATTATATAGCCTTCACATACACACACATATATGTATAAATTAATTAGAGATAATTATATATTTTACCCATTAAAAATAAGATAGTTCCATCCAGAGCTGCTATTTATTTAAATGTTTTATAAAACCTCCCCCATTTTAATTTCCCATCAATATATTGAATGTAATCTAATAATAACATTCAATTATTATAAAAAGGGACGTAAAGAAAGTTCCATCTTAGTGAGGCATTCTTCGAAAGGAGTAGGTGCTGAGGGAGTTCCTCCTCAAACTAGGACATCCTCCCTAGCATAGAAGAGGTTGGATAAAAGGAATCAGGAAGAAAGATTAGTTCACTAGCTAGAAATGAACGTAGGAGGAGGGGTTAGAGTTAGGAGTTAACTTCACGGGGTGTCGGTAGATGGCTATGGCCAGGGTTTGAGGTGTGTGTCTTCGTGCACGAAGGTACATCGGGTACAGTACATAAACGGAGATCCCGAGAGAAATTTCAAATTATAATATAAAAGTGTAAAAAGAAAAATTATAATTGTATTGATGATGTCGATGAGTTCTGATGTTTCCTTTGCTTCTTCTTCATATTCATTACGTCATTCAGACGTGTTGCATCGTTTACAAGTTCTCTCCATTTGGCACGGTTTTGGGCCTGTCTTAGGATTTGCTCGAAAGGTTTCCCAAGGACTACACTGACAGCATCGACCCATCTCTGAGGGGATCTTCCTCGCTTCCTCTTGCCGTTAGATTTGCCAAAAACGATGGTCTTTTCAAGAGCATCTTTTTTGCTGGCGATGTGTCCCAAAAATTTTAGGGTTCGGGTTGCTGTCTGCTCTAACCGATGTTCGGGTTTTATTTCTTGGAGGATAGAAGCGTTTGTGCGCCTAGCTGTCCATGGTACTCTTAATAGTCTGCGCCAGCAATACATTTAAAACGCCTCTATCCTCCTTCTTCCTGACAGTCCACGTTTCAGTCGTGTAAACGAAGACATGGAAAACCAGAATAATCATAACCTTGATCTTGGTGGTTTTTGACAGTTTTCGATCTCTCCAAATCCTCCCTAAATTGTTGACTGCGACTTTCTCCAGTTGGATTCTTCTGTAAATTTCCTTTTCACAGCCTCTAAATTTTGATATGAGCGAACCGAGGTAGATAAATTCTTCCACCACCTCGCAGTTGCAGATCGTGGTCGTGGTCGACCTGGTTTCTTCGTTCGCTCTATCAATTATCATGATCTTTATTTTTCTCGTGTTCATTTGGAGACCATGTTCTTCACTAGTTGTATTAAATTTCCAAGAAGAATCTCCGGTTCTTTTTGTGCTATTAGGGTGGTATCGTCGGCGATTCGAAGATTAGATATTATATTCCTTTGCTTTTAATATCTAAAATCATTTTTAGATCTGATGATGGTCGAAAGTGTTAAAAATTACAATATCTCAAGAAGTAAAAGAGCTAGGAGAGTGAAATTTCATATTTAAATCATGTATCCTTCTAGAATTCAACTCAAATATTTAAAAAAAAATTGGCCAAAGTGTACAAATACTTTACTGATATAATTTTTTCGATTATTTTAAAATTTGCCTGAAGGATTTTGATTAAAATTCAGAAATCAATTATTTTTTAAGATTGCCTTTAAAATATATTGCCCTCTTAATCTTGTACGTCATGCTAACAAAATATAGATTTAATACTCATTCGGTACCGGTAACTAACATGAAGTAGAGTTACACACCAGATTTTTTATTATCTGTTCTAACGACGACAACACCCTAACCCTTGTTTTTTTTTCTCCTCCTGGTCCTCCCTTAAAACACACGACGCGCATATAGATAAACATAAAGATCGATATATGCAAATAGGATGTAATTAATTTTATTTCGGCTCTAGTATTGGGGGTGAAGGGAGGGGGGAAGAGGCGCCATTAAATTATTTATTTAATTATCTATCATAAATATAAAACATAGCGGGGTCATAAATATCAATAAATATATAATAAAAATGCAATATTAGCCTACTAACTCTTGTGCGCGTACGTTATCAGAATCAAGTAAATCAGGATATATCAATAATAATAATAATAAGCAAATATCATCTATTCAACTCTCATACATACATACATGGATAAAACATAAATCGAAATAAATTCACACTCGGTATTTAGGAATTAATAGAATATCATTCACTCTCCCCTTAAAAAAAAAAAAAAAAAATATAACTACAAAGAATATAAAATAGGGTGAACTCTATCTGTGATCAATAAAACAAGTGTGCAACAACAACATGATAAAAAAATAAAATTGTAGTGATAATTTGTTAAATTTCAACAACGCCTTTTTTTTGCTGAATATAAATATAACAAATTTCTTATTAAACTAAATCCACTATTTTTATTCTTGGTCAACTAAAAAGGTGGTAAATGTCAGTAAATAAAACATCTTTTTTAAAAAATATTGTTTTTATATTTTGTTTAAAAATGGCGCTGATATAGCCTGCTAGGATATCGGCTTCTACAATGAAGATACGTGTATAAATTCTAAGTATGCAGGATTTTTTCATTAAATAAAAATACTTTAATGCAAACAAATTCTCAAGCAGGCACTGGATTGGAATATTGGATCTCACCACAATAGCCCCTACTCTACGAGGAGAGGGAGTTGCTGTGACATCCCATCCTATAGAAGGGACGCACAGTGGTCCCATTCACTTCAAAAGCGGTCATAGGCCTATATTAGTTTGTACTTTTTGATGAAAATATTTATATATATATGTTTAAGTATCGATGAAAAAGAGTGATATAAAAATTTTTTGAAGGATTTTTTATTTTTTACAAAGGGTCCTTAGAAACAATATAATTTAATAAGGAAAGTAAAAGCAAAAAAATTATTCTGAAACTAGATAAAGTGAAGAATAATTTGGAAAAAAAATTATTTGATTTGGACAATTATTTCTCTTTGAAAAAAATTCTTCATTTCATACAAAAATAAAATTCTCTCTTGTGATTTGGTCAACTTTGAGGACCTATAACTCGGCAATGGCTGAATTGTTTTTAAAAAGAAATACAGTTTTGAGTCCATCAAACGTTCTAGTTTGTTGCCGTAGAACGTTATTTAATTTGGTTGACTTTCATTTTTTTTTTCGCGTGGCCACTTTTGAAGCGAATGGAACCACTGTGGGACGTTACTCTTCATTCTTCGAAAGGAGTCGGTGCTGAGGGAGCTCCTCCTCAAACTAGGACATCCTCTCTAGCATAGAAGAGGTTGGATAAAAAGAATCAGGTGGAACCAGGAAGGATTAGTTCATTAGCTAGAAATGAACGCAGGAAGATCAGTTAGAGATAGGAAATGATGAAACTTGAGTGTCAGTAGATGACTACGGCTAGAGGCTGGTTGGGCTTGAGGTGTGTCTTCGTGCACGAAATTCCTGTGAGAATTTCAAATAATAGGTCTAATAATAAATGTCGAAAGGCCAAAAATCTGATATGACAACTTTCATTTGTGGACAGGCCTGAACTGGATACACATTTAGGCCCGGGAAATATCGGTGACGTAGGCCCACAATATTAAATTTAAAATTACAAAAAAGTACATTAGTAATTTAATAGAACTTTAAACAAATTTGAGGTTCCAGCGGGATATTCCCGGTATCCCAGTCCAGCACTGATTGTGGAATGTGTCATTAGTCACATCTGATTTATTTTGTATCCATGCCATATCATCAACATCATCGGCTTTGAAATAAAACAAGTATTAATAATAAAATTAGTACGTATTTGATTTTATGACGTTGAAAAAAAAAAATAAAAATAAAATCAAGCTAATAAATTACACTTTTTTTATTTTTTTTAATTTTACCTTTCATTTATCAAGGCTCTATCTATTAATCAAACCAATAATTTTTCTTCATAAAATATTTTTTTTTTTTTTTAAATGAAAGCATTTTAGTATAATGACCTAGATATCCAAAAAATAGATAAATATTTATGATGATTTAAGTTAAATGTTCTTTTTTTTTAAATTTATTAAAATTAGTGGGAAGATAAAAACAAAAAAAAATCTGGTGGTGACATTAATTATTTTTTGCGACATGGCCAATGTGCTTAAAGCGGAAAATCTATATTATTATTCCTATCGGGATCCCCGTTTTTTTTTACCCGAGGTGCTTTCGTGTACGAAGACACACACCCCAAACCCAACCGGCCTCCGGGCGTAGCCATAAACCTGCACCCCGGTAAAGTTACATTATTTCCTATCTCTAACTCCTCCTTCGTTCGTTTCTTGCTAGTGAACTAATCCTTATTACTGGTTCCACCCGGTTCCTTTTTATCCAACCTCTTCTATGCTACGGAGGATGACCTAGTTTGAGGAAGGACTCCCTCAAAACCGGGGTGTAGCCTACTCCTTTCGAAGAATACATCACTGAGATGGAACCTTCTTTACGTCCCTTCCAAAGAACAGGATGTCACAGCAACCTCCACTCCTCGTAGTGTTTCCTGGGGGCTATTGTGGTGAGATCTAATATTCCAATCCAGGACCTGCTTGCGGATTTGTTTACATTAAATAAATATTTTTATTTAATGAAAAAATTCCTCTTCGCAGTAGTAAGACTAATAACATTAAAAAAAAGAAAATTCCTTCCAAATTTACATCCTCACATTGAAAAGCAGCCAAGTTACAAGCGCAATTAATTTAAACAATAAAAACTGTTTTTACCGTGTGAAATAAAACGCTCAAAATAATAATAATAATAATAAATAAATACGAGAGAGAGAGAGAGTCTGCATCAAGTTGAGTTAGTGCGGCGGTGCTAAATACTGAAGTAAAAAAAAAAGAGAGAGAGAAGTGTTTTATACATACTCGTATATATGTATAAAAACCTTTATTTTTGTAAATATAAATCGTTTACGTATGGTGTCCAACTAGAGTGGAAAAATTTGTGAGCTTTCATTACATGGTACTTGATTTCTTGACTCGTGTGCTATTTGTTGTTGGATAGAGAGAGAGAGCGACTCACTTCTTTTGTACCTCCACCCCTCCCCTCCCCTTGCGTGATGACCGACGCTCGGTGGTTTTTTCTTTAGATAAAATTGGAAAACTAAAAATGTTTATACCTCAGTAAAGTACTCGAAGTATCCCAAAGACAAATCTTAGCTTAATTTCATATCGTTACTTAAAATTTGAAATAAATCAAATTGAATTTTTTAAAAAATTGGAAAACCTTAAAATGTACATCAGTAAAGTACTAGTACGCCTGTTTTCGCAAAAACGAATTTAATCGTAGTTTCTTTTATATACCACAAATAATAAATATTTATAATACAATTTGAAAGAAATCGGTAAAGAAAATTGAGAGAAAATTAAAAAAAAAAAAAAACTATAAAAAGTACATCAGTAAAGTACTAATATTTTAAAATTTTAAAAGATGAGACCTAGCCTAATTTGTTTGGTAAGCCGCAAATAGTAAATATTTAAAATTTGAAAGAAATTTTTAAAGCGAATTAAGAAAAAAGTGAATAAAACTAAAAGGGTACATAGAAAGCAAGGGCGGCCAGGGGGTTGGGGGGGGTTGGGGATCAGTAAAGTACTAGTGCTCGCGGGTTCCCAAATAAGTGACCATGCTTAATTTATTTTCTAAACTGTGAATAGTAAATCTTTAAAATTTCAAAAAAATCGGTAAACGGAATTCTGAGAAAAATGGAAAAAACTAAAAAAGTATATCAGTAAAGTACTAGTACCCAAATTTTTCCAAAAATGAGACATAGCGCTATTTAATATTGGTGCTGGAAATAGTATATATTTAAAATTTGAAAAAAAAAAAAAATCGTTAGAGCCGTTTTCGAGAACTGATGTGCTGACAAACAAACTTACATTGCTATATCCAACCTCTTCTATACTAGGGAGGATGTCCTAGTTTGAGGAGGAACTCCCTCAGCACCTACTCCTTTCGAAGAATGCATCACTGAGAGGGAACCTTCTTCAGCGTTAAAAAATGCTATTCAAAATCACTTCCTTGCCTCAAATAGCTATTCAAAAACTTTAAAGCCAAAATGTTAACATTCATTAAATAGTGTTAAAAATTAATGTCATGTCTAGGGGGTGCCTTTAATATTTTAACTTCTTGTTTAAAATAAAAAAAGGGTCTTTAACCTAAAAAGTAAGGTTATGATTTTGATAGATTTGAAATAAAATCAACATGTTAACGTCGCTGTTAAAAATTTGTTTAGAGAATAGAATTTTTTAACGCTGAATATTTTTACGTTACTTTTTGTTTATTTTGAATTTTAACGTCTGTTTTTAGATAATACCGGAAAAGGTGACAGACAGGCGAACACTCCGCTATTTTATAAAGAGTTTTAATACTTGACTCAAGAGTGTCATAAGTGTGATAAATCATTGACACTTTTTTTTCTTTTTATTTGGAGTAATTAGAGATTGTAAAATACTCATAATGTTCATTGGTAGAGGTAACTTTCCATAGATACTCATATAGAATATTTTAATTTGCTTCTTCATTTTTGGGCAGCCCAAAAAGATGTGATGGAAATCACCTCCGTCACATTTACAATATGGGGAGTCGCTAAGGTTCAAGGAGAAAGGTGATGAGGCGTGACCCAACCTCAACCTACTAGGACAGTAATGTTCCTATATAGGTCTTTACCATGGAACCACGAATTGCGAAATAATTGATACTTATGACCTAGTGTTTTGTAATTTCTTATAAAATAATTAACTATTATGAAAAATAGCTTCAAAATGTGGACGAATTTTTTGAGCCTCCCATTTGAAGATTTGGGAACTTCGATTATATAGATAGCTTTACTTTTTTTAAGCAAATTCATTCCATTTAATTGTTTTTGTGAGTAAAAAAAAGAGATAAATATGCATGCATTATACTAATCGGATAACTCTATCAATACCTCTTTCTCTAAAAGCTGAAATAATCAGCCTAAGCTTGGGTTGTTGGTGCTTTGTCAATCGAATGACTTGGCTTTGATGTTGTCGTCGTTGTGGTGGTTTTAGGACCTGGAGGGGATGGATGGATGGATCGTTTGCTTGTGATGAAAGCTCATGTTTCATAGAAGGGATTGGGTTACATCGTCGTCGTGGTGGTGGTGGTGGTAGCAAGGCGTTTCTACTATGTCTGGAATGTCTCTCTTTCTCCCCTTCCACCACCCCCCGTTCACGTGACCGATTCGCCTTTCAAAGAGATGCCTGTCTGTCTGTCTGCTCTCTGCCATCTTAAGCGTGCTTTTGACAAGGAATGTTACACTGTTAAGTAATTCTGCTGCTCATCCAATATGGAACAAAGTCGTTTTTGATTTTATTGACGATGTTAGAAATATATATAAATTTTACTTTGTAACACCCCTGACCTGGGTGAAAATGGAAATATCAAAGATTATTGTATTAAACAAATTTTAAAAAACATGCCGAGAGTTTAGAGAAAGGTCAATAATAATAAAAACAAAAAAAATTAATGTAAACAGACACTGGATAAGAATACTACAATAACCCCCAAGCAACTCTACGAGGAGAGGGAGTTGCGGAAGGGACGTAAAGAAGGTTCCCTCTCAGTGATGCATTCCTCGAAAGGAGTCGGTGCAGAGGGAGTTCCTCGTCAAACTAGGACATCCTCCCTAGCATAGAAGAGGTTGGATAAAAGAATCCAGAAATAAGGATTGAAATGAAGATAGGAAGAGGTGTTAAAGGGATGTAACTTCTCGGGATGCCGGTAGATGGTTAAGGCCAGTGGTCGGTTGGGTTAGCGGTGTATGTCTTCAGGTGTGAAAAGCACAGAACACAACTTTCAGTTGTGTTCACGTAACTCATAGCAGTTCAAACTAATTAATATTGTATCCACTTAAAATTCACTAAATAGGATAGAATTTTAGAGTGGGTTTTCACACAGAATACGCAAAAATACGCCACAACCAACGATTGAGCCCGATGGAAAAAACTCTAAGTTTTATATACTTTCATTTTAGTATTAAGCAAAAAAAAAAAATCTTCTCCAATATTGCGTCACGAAATTTTGTTAGCAAACCCTCCTATTTGGATTCAGCACCCCAAAAAGCAAAAAACTACCCCTCTAGGGTCTTATTTGACTGGACTAATATATGTAGAATTAATATTTATGGAAATAAAGGTAGAGAATTCTTACCAATGGAGTGATAAAAAGCTTAATAACCGATCAGACAATGATTTGGGTGGTGGGAGAGGGGGTAGGGGGCGGAGCTCGCCAAAGGGGCGGAGTCTTCGCGGTCCACGCGCACCGCGGCAGTGGGACGAACACCGCCCCACCAACTCGCCCACACACACAGCCTCCTTGTTCACTCTCTCTTTCGGGTCAAATCTTTTTTTTTTTTATTCTCTATCAAAAAGTATAGGCCACCGTAAATCACAAATAGACGTTATTTAAATTATTAATTGTGGTTATTTGTGAACTAGAAATCACCAACTATTAAAAGAAACCTATAAATAAGATTTTTTAAAATAAATAGTATTGAAATTTGATTGAGAGATGAGGACAAAATCATTTTTTAGACAATTGATATAAATATACCTATCTGGCAATATTGTATCTATATACACCGCTTCACTTATCTTAAGAAAAAAAATTATAATTGTATTACAAATACCGTGTCCATGCCTTCCTTATAATTGGATTTGTTAAAATAATATTATTTGAAATTCCTACCAGGATCCCCGTTTATTTACCCGATGTGCTTTCGTGCACGAAAACACATACCTCAAACCCAACTGACCTCTGGCTGTAGAAATCTACCGGCACTTTACTTTCCTACCTCTAGCTCCTCCTCCTGGGTTCATTTCTAGTGAACTAATCCTTATTTCTGATTCCTTTTATTCAACCTCTTCTATGCTAGGAAGGATGTCCTAGTTAAGGAGGGACTCCTTCAGCACCGACTCCTTTCGAAGAATGCATCACTGAGAGGAAATCTTCTTTACGTCCCTTCCACAGAACGGGATGTCACAGCAACTCCTCCTCGTAGAGTTGCCTGGGAGCTATTTTGGTGAGATCCTATATTCCAATCCAGGGGTTGCTTGAGGATCTGGTGTGACAAGCACAGAACACAACTTTCTCTTACCTTCGGTAATCGAAAGTTGTGTGCTGTGCGACAGCCACACCAGATTTTTTTTTTCTTTTATTTTACTTATCTACAGGCTGTATTTAATACGATAAGGAATTGTTTTTCATTTGAGAGATTTATTTATTTTAATATTATAATTATGTCAAGGGATAGAACCCTAGAACCCTAGATATTCTGAATTTTTTGAGTCACTCCATTTAGAAACCCGCGTATTTTTAGACTCCATAACCTCCTCTATAAGAGTGCATAATTTCAACGGGAAGTTGGTTGGTCAACAAAGCGATAGATTAAGAGTTTATTTAAATCATCCCCCTCAAAAGACAATAATAATTTGTTTCTTTTCTTAAGTAGGGCATAGCTGCTACTCCAATGCCCTCCTTTTCACCCTCCTAAATACAAGTTAAGGGATCATAATGTCCCTTTCCCTTTCAAACAATTCCCCAGCTCTTCTTAAATCAATATATATAGTATCGTAAAGGGGGAGTAGGTTTATTTCCGCTTTCTGACTATGTCAAGGTCACGCTATACTTTATAATTGTAAGATTATAATGAAAATTTAATTTAAATAAAAAATAAATATAAATTAAGATTTCCCTTTCATTTCACATTCTTATAATCTAATCCAATAAATTAAAACATCTGGTGGAACTGGTCGCCAAGCACACAAACTTCTAAGTTTGTACATCAGTAAAGTTCTAGTACTCTTTGGCCGATTTTTTAAAAAGCTTCTTTGTCATGTTAATAATTTTAAAAAGGATAATTATATACCTGAAGATTTGCAGAAAATTTTTATTAATTTTATTTCAATTATAAGATCTGGTATGACTGGTCGCACAGAACCCAACTTATAGAATAATCCAGCTTTTCTGTGAGAGTCGCTTGAATATTTTTTTTTTTTTTTTTTTACATCAAATATAAAGGGTTTAGAGAGATTAGATGACGTTGTCTACTTGCGTTTACTTGTAAACTTTGTTAATCGCTTCCTCTTGTAAGAAGACATGACTCACCTGCATGTAACATAGGAATAAAAAATAAATAAATAATTAGGGAATTAATTTTTTTTTATTTAAACAAATTTATAATTATTTATAAATGATTTATAATTTAAATTTACGTATGTCGGAATTCCATATTTTTTTTTTAATAATAGTCAGTATACAGTGTATTTTGCTTTTATTATTATTGTTATTTTGTTTTTCTCAAACTCCTTGTAATAGACAAAATAAACGACTTGATACAGCTGAAAGTTGTGTGCTGTCCTAACAGTCACACCAGATTTTTTTTTACAATAATTATAGAGAAATTTCGATTCTCCCAGGCAAGAACGGATCCAGAGGAGTTCCTCGGTGTGTGGGGAAGGGGTAATCTGGTGTGACTGGTCGCACAGCACTTGAGAAAAGAAAAAAATTATTATTGTCTTTTACAGGGGAATTTTTTCTTAATTTCCGTTATTTAAAGGCAGATTCTGTACTTGTTTACCAGTATATATATACAAATCAAATTAATTTTTTAATTTTAAAATAAAATTTTATTCAGAAAAAAAATATTTTTTCCAAATCTCTGGGTGGGGAGTAATTACCCCCTTCCCCCCTTGTATCCGCCCTTGCTCACAAGTAGAATATAAAATAAATGGGAATATTATGACATCTTCAAATTTTGATATTAAAATAAAAAATCTGGTGTGATGGCCGAACAGCACACAACTTTCTCTTACCCTTCGGCAAGAGAAAGTTGTGTTCTGTGCTTGTCACACCAGTTTTTTTGTGTCGACATATATTTAGGCTCCGACAGTACGGTACATTTGAATTCAAGATGTAAAATTTATAAGTATGGGAAAATATTTATATTTTGTTACCAAGGCAACCATTTCTCCTATCTTTTCTATGGAGTACAAGAGTAAAGTAGTCTTCAAAAGATTTCAATGGCAAAATGAGAATATACTTTTTAAAGAGCATCTATAAGATAATTGATTTAGAAATTTAAAAAATAAAATCGTTGGAGCGAATTTTGAGAAAATCGAAAAAAAAAACTGAACAAGTACATCAGTAAAGTATTAGTACTCTTTCGTCGATTTTGAGTAAAAGCTTATTTTCACGGTCCAGGAGGGTATAAAACTTAAATATAAAATTTCAACCTCCTAGCTAAATTCCTTCATGCTTAAAATTGAACACACACAGACAATGTCGCGAAAATCACTTTTTTGGACTCATGAGACATCAAAACGTGTATATCTATCAAAATCTCAACATCGAATTTTTGACATGAAACCAATACTTTCTATATATATATTAAATATAGACGTAAGAGAAAAACAATGAAATTAAATTTATTATAGACTTCGACTTCCAACTTTGTTTTTGCAACAAAACTTTCCTTTTAAATAATCATTTATAAATAAACATATATAAATATAATCAATCATTTGAAGAGAGAAAATTTTTGTATTCCCTGGCTGGGTTAAACAAAAAGGGGATCAAACTTTAAAATGAAAGAAGAGAGTATCAAAGTAAAGAGAAAGAAAGATAAATGGATTTTTATCTAAGAAATAGATTGCTGATGCTTATATCACACACACACACACACACACAGAGAGAGATTCACTTATCTTGTTTACAATCTGAAATAAATAGATGAACATTTTAAAAAGTAATATTCAAAATAAGGTCTGTTTAAATGCATAGCGTATGTCGTTTGGAAAAATTAATTAATTAATTCTGTTTATTCGAGGCTATTTTTAAAGAAATAAATATTAAGTAAATAAATAAATGGTCCGCCTGTGGAAGGCCTTCGCCTTAATTTTAATTAGTTCCTATCTCTAGCTCATTCATTTCTAGCTAAAGAACTAATCCTTATTTCTGGATTCTTTTATCCAACCTCTTCTATGCTAGGATCGATGTCCTACTTTGAAGAGGAACTCCCTCAGCATAGACTCCTTTTGAAGTTTGCTCACTGAGAGGGAACTTTCTTTACTTCCCTTACATAGGAGGGGATGTCACAGCTAGGGGTATTCGATTATGGAAAAAAATAATCGATTATTGGAGCCGGATAGACAAAAAATTATCGATTATTTGCCATTGTATTTTGATTTTTTCTTTAGTTTGGATGCTGTATTATTATTATTATTTTTTTTTTCTTTCTATTTATTTACTTATTTTTATTTATTTATTTATTTATTTTTGTTCTCTTCCTGTTCTCATTGCATCGCTTTACTCATGTCATCCGTCCTCATAACCACGAACAATGAACAGCAATTATATTATTTTTAAATGTAAAAAGTCCTCGGGGCTTGGTGTAGAGGTTAGCGTGCTAATCTCGTATACCAAACGTCGCGGGTTCAGACCCCAGGCAGTCCGATGATTTTATTTAAGCCATTTGGATACCAAATGGCTTAAATAAGAATGCCTGGACCCTAATACAGATAAATTCATAAATAACGGTTATCGTCAAAGTCTTATATATAGCTTAAGTTGCCGAAAAGACTGTGAATGTGAGTGTGAATGTTAATAAAAAAAAAAATGTAAAAAAAAAAAAAAATAATAATAATAATAATGTTAACAAATAAATGTAAATGTAAATAAAAATGGGGCTGGATGGTTTCTGTCCCAGCCGATAATAAATTTAAAAAAAAAAAAATTAATTGATTATGAAAAAAATAATCGATTATAAAAAAATAATCGATTATATTCATTTTTTCCCTAATGACCTTTTTTCGAGTAAAATCAATTTTTTTTTTTTTTTTTTTGTAAAATTTCCATTTTTCCTCTTTTGCGAAAATCTTTTCGTTATATTTTCATTTTTTCCCTCTCGTGAAAATCATTCTTTTTTTAGTATACGAGTCTCCTCCCATTGATTAATCGATTTTTTTTTTTTTTTAAGGAAATAATCGGTGAATAATCGATTAATCGATGGGAGGAGACTCGTATACTAAAACCAAACTATTAGTTTCCTTCATATTAATGAATCCTTGTTTATTTTCTATCACAAAAATCCAGATGAAATAAAATTATTATTAAACAAAAAAAAAAAAAAAAAATTTAAATCCCTCTATAATAATTTTCCATATTGCTTGTATTAATAAGAACAAGAAAAAAAAAAAATTGGTTAAAACAAGGAAAAGAAAAAGAGAGAGAAATCTTTAATTTAAAAAGATGATGTGGTAGTAGTTGAGGGGGAGGTGGGGGTGGGCGGGCGGGGGATGGGGGTGAAAATGAAAATTTTCAAATTTCCTCCACTTTTTTTTCTTTTCTTATATACAATTCATGATCATCATATATATGCGCGCACGAATATGACATCATAACAGAGCGTTTCATTGGGGAGAGCATATTATTATATAAATCCCTATTCCCCTCCCTCCCCTCCCCTCCTCCTATTCATTCCTAGATAGGATCAAAAAGAAGTGAAGATATTTTATATATTACGTTGGTTAAATCTCTTCTTTTTTTTTTTTTTTTAGTAGTGGTATTTTTCAAAAAAAAAAAAAATTAAATAAATTTATGCTTGGATAATTTGAAATTTAAAAAAGTTATATTTGAACAAGAGAAGATCTTCTTCTGTCGTTTTAAGCAAATTTCCTGGAAATAATTAGAATATATAGTAGGAAGGCGAAAATAAAACTGAATGATCTGAATAAGAAAAAAAAATGTTTATTTTTACTTTATTCTTATTTATTTGTGTATGTTGGTAACTCTCAATATTGATTATTCATGAATAAATAATAAAATGAAAATATTAGATATGTAAAATTCTAAGGATACTTGAAAATACTTGATAAAAGTACTTTAAATAAATTTAAAGTAAGATAAAGGAACGGAATGTTTAAAATACTAGAAAAAAATATATTCAGAGTTTACTGAAGGTAAGAGAAAGTTGTGTGCTGTGCGACCATCACACCAGAATTTTTTTTAAACACACTTTTTTACCATTCACACTCACATCACACAGTCTTTTCGGCAACTCAGGCCATATAAGACTTTAAACGATAACTGTTATTATAAAAATATATATATTTCGGGTCCAGGCATTTTTATTCAAGCCATTTGGTATCCAAATGGCATAAATAAAATCATCGGACTGCCTGGGATCCGAGCCCACGACCCTTGGCATACAAGGCAGGCGCGCTACCAACTACGCCAAGCCCGAGGGCGGACTTTTTTCAAGTATTGAAAATTTTACGATGCTAAATTTTATTTTTGAAAACCTTATATAGGGTGTCTCGAAATAAAATCAAATAAAAATGATGAAGAATATGGCTGTTTAGCTTGATAAAGTTAGCGGAGGGCAGCCAGGAAAAATTGAATCAGATAAAAATACAATCAATTTTTATTTGATTGTCGACGTTTCATAGGCCAGTCGCGCCCTTCCTCAGGACCTTTGATTAATACATAAATAATTATAATAAAATATGCGTAAAAAATGTATTGATCAAAGGTCCTGAGGAAGGGCGAGACTGGCGTCCGAAACATCGACAATCAAATAAAAATTGATTGTATTTTTTTCTGATTCAATTTTTCTTGGCTGCTATCCTTATTTAATAAAATTTTTTTTTTTAGCTATTCTGGATTTGTAATGCATTTTATTTGACTTCGAGGGAGGTTCTCGGGGTCACTTATCCGAGAATTACACAAAAAAATCTCATAATTATTAATCTATAATTAATTACAGAAATTAATTTTCCTATTATTAGAACTTTTTTGAATTTTTGGTTCAAAAGGGACTAAATACACAGTTAGTATAAACATATATATATAGTCTTACCTATTACCGAAATAATACGTTTCGAATAAATAACTAAATATATATAATATAAGTGAAATGGAATGCAAATATTTTGCTAACAATTCCGTGTGTGTATATAAATCTCTCTCTATCTCACTCCCTCTCTCTAGAGCTAACTAATATTAGCTGCCATAGTACATTCAAAATGGTGATATTCCTCGGGTCGCGCGATCTGCAGCATTAAACAGAAATATTAGCTTCCACACGTTACGGTTACGCATTGGTTAGTGTTTGTTGTTGTTGTTGTTGTTGCTATTTGGGCCAGGAGAGATGAATTTTAGAGGTGCTCTCTAATGAATATGTGACTCTATAAACAGGAATACATTAGATACCCCAGTAGTCATTAGGAAATCCAACCCTTTCTTTTTTTTATTATTATTAACATTAACATTTATTTTATTTAAAATGTTGGAATATAAAATATGTTGAATTTTATATTTATTTGTTTACGCTATTTGAGATTTTATTACGAGCCTCCTTTTTTTGTTATTAGCTGCACAGGATACTTTCGGTGAATGATTTTTTCGTCCCATGTTTATTTCAAAGTGAACAAATTTTTTTCTCTTTAAAGCTTAATTTTAATTTTTTATTAAGTTTAGTTAATTTATATTTAAAGTAGGCTGGTGAGAATTGTTTTAATTATTATTATTATATTTGATTTGATTCAAGGGATGATGAGAAAATCTTAAATCTTATTGAATATTCGGTGGCTTTTTTTTCACCGTACACTCTGGACCGATTTATACATCGTATTAATTAAATAATACTTTCTAAAAGTATAAAATTTTCATTGATTGCATAGATATAAGAATATTAAAAAATCTGATATGACTTGTTGCACACAACCTCGATTACCGAAGGTAAGAGAAAGTTGTGTGCTGTGCTTGTCACACCAGTGTGTCGGCATATATTTAGTTTTCGCCGATATATATAAAATTTATAAACATGGGGGGGGGGGGGTAGTGGGCTAGGGTGTCGACTTCTACAAAGGATTCCTGTTCAAATCCTTGACGTGTGGGATTTTTCATTAAATAAAAACATTTATTTAATGTAAACAAATCCCCAAGCAGGCATGGGATTGGAATATTGGATCTCACCACAATAACTCTCAAGCAACTCTACGAGGAGAGGGAGTTGCTGTGATATCCCGTCCAGTAGAAGGGACGTCCCGTAAAGAAGGTTCCCTCTCAGTGATGCATTCCTCGAAAGGAGTAGGTGCTGAGGGAGTTCCTCCTCAAACTAGGACATCCTCCCTAGCATAGAAGAGGTTGGATAAAAGGGAACTGGGTGGAACCAGAAATAAGAATTAGTTCACTAGCTAGTGACGAAAGCAGGAGGAGGAGTTAGAGATAGGAAATGATGTAACTTCACGGGGTGCCGGTAGATGGCCGAGGCGGGTTGGGTTTAAGATGTGTGTCTTCGTGCACTTAAGCACTTCGGGTAAATAAACGGGGATCCCGATAGGAATTTCAAATAATAATAGTTAATTAAATAATACTAGTACGCTTTCCTCAATTTTGATTAAAATCTTATTTTCACCCCTTCGGGGGGGGTGCCTAACTTAAATATAAACTTTCAACCGCCTAGCACGATTCTCTCTCTATATTTTTTTCTCAATGTATACGGTCTCAGGGACCCATCCTCAGGACCTTAAAATACAAGAATTCCCCGAAACGTACACATAGGAAATAAATAATTGTTGGGCCGAATTAAGTCTTTTTTTTCTTCACCATCTTGTAATTAAATGTAATGAATATATAGATAGATAATTATAAAGATATATAAAATAAAATAATATTTTAACTCAAACAAGGAAAATTTTTTTAAGGCAAGAAGAATATATTCATCTTAATGAACTAGATATCTATATAGACCTATATTTAAATCAATTTTATGACTAGAAGCCAGCCGAAGAAGGGCTACGCAGCTAGTATAGATAATTTCCGAGAATTGATTTCAATTTTATTTCAACTAAAAATTAAACCCATCCACCCACCCTCAATTATTTCCATAATATAAACACATACAAATATTAATTATAATGAGAAACAAAAAAAGAAAAAAATCTTTTGCACCAATTATTTAGCAATTAATAATAAATGGACAGAGAGCCTCCGGGTTACCAGGCGCTTAATCTGTATGATTAGTAAATACAACAAACGCATGTGATTTTTGATACACAGAGAGAGAGTTGGTATTAAATATTTTGAGCTCAAATACAAAAGCCAAAAGGGAGAGAACAAAGCGACGTGCGCAGCCAGCCAGCATTTTGCCTCAATTTACATAATTAATGATTTAATTTTATCTCCCCCCCCCTCGAGGGAAGAGATTGAAAAGCCTAAGGCGGAATTAAGTTTAAAAAAAATGTTATTTAAATGGTTCAAGAAATATTAGTTCCGCTGGTGTAACGGGCTAGGGTGTCGGATCTGTGTTCAAATCCTGGGCTTTTTTCATTAATTTATTTTATTTTTTTTAATTAATGACCTATAATCCCACCATTTAGGTCAACATCACAGTTAATTTACAAAGTTAAAACAAATAGAATGTAATAATTTAAATAGTGAACAAATAAAGAAAAATAAATTAATTTATTTAATGTAAAAAAATCTTCGAGCAGATCACCACGCAACGTTTTTGAAGAAACATGAACGGGGAGGACGCAACCAGGGAGAGTATCTGCTCGCAAAATAAAAAATAAAATTAAAAAAAAATATAAATTATAATTTATTAAAAAAAAATATCATTTGGCAATTTTATTTGAAAAATATTTAAAAAAAATAAAATAAAAAGGTATAAAAAATGATGGCTGGCGATGTCTTCTGATGGGATGGGATGTTTCGGTCGCATCAGGCCGACCTTCGTCCGAAACGCAAGTGAAGGACGTCTCTCGGCAATTCAATTCCAGTGGGGACCGTCTCTCGGCCCGAAGTCAATTAGGTGGTGTTGACTGGCTTCAACACCGAGTGAGAGGAGATGCTGACGGCTTTTCGGTCGGCAACCAAGAGATATAAAATATTGGCGGTCTCGCAGCCCGCCGTCAAGTGATGTTGGATGTTCGTTGTTTCACATCCCGCCATTGAGTGGTAAATTTGAAGATGGTAGTGGCTTCACAGCCCGCCAGAGAATGGGTTAGCGGCCCCACAGCCCGCAGTCGATGGATTGGATAGCCCCAGGCAACTCTACGAGGAGAGGGAGTTCCTGTGACATCCTGTGGAAGGGAGGTAAAGAAGGGTCCCTCTCAGTGATGCATTCTTTGAAAGGAGTCGGTGCTGAGGGAGTTCCTCCTCAAACTAGGACATCCTCCCTAGCACATAAGAGGTTGGGTAAAGGGAACCGGGTAGATCCATAAATAAGGATTACCTCGTTAGCTAGAAATGAAGGGGCAGGAAGAGGAGTTAGATATAGGAAATAATGTATCTTCACGAGATGAAGAAATGTGTCTTCGTGCACAAAAACCACCCTTGAAAAATTCTCTACCTATTGAAAAAGTAGATTCGAAATCAGGATTCCTGAAGTCAGGGAGAGTTTTTTTTTAATATTTAATTTTTCTTTATTATTTTTATCAGGAATAAAAGTTGAAAGAAAACGCAGCTAAAATTTCTTTAAAAATATATTTCAACAGCTGACTTTTCGGCTTTGGTTAAAGCCATCCTAGGAGCTGCTTTTTTAGCAACTTTAATTTTTTTTTTTTTTTTTTTAATTATATTTCGGGAAAAGATTAAATCGAAATAAGGATTAAAAGAGAAAAAAAAGAAATCGAAATATATCTAATTTTATTAGAAAATTTCCAAAAAAGAGTGAAATTGATAGAAAAAACATTAAAAAAAAAGAATTTTAATCCTTTCTTCCCCTTCTCCAAGAGAGCAAATCGGTCGTCGACGACAAGAAGTTCCATCACTCGTTTGCGGGCTGACAAAGCCCTCAGCTCTTCATTTTACTCTTTTGAGGACTGTAAAGCCGCCAGCATACCACTCGGTTGTCGGCCGTTGAGCCGCCAGCATCTGTATATCGGCCTCAGGAGCCGTCAGGGTCTTTAAAATTTATCTTGTCTGGGAGAGGAAGAGCCAGCCACACACACACAGCCTCTCTTCTCATCTTCTGGTCAGGAGACTACAGCTCCAGAAGAGGACCGAAACGTTCAACCGCCTTCAATTGTGTCCGGACGAAGGCAACCACTTGGGACCGAAACGCCTCTTTCTGAAGACATTAAGCCAGCCACATATTCTAGATTTTTTTTCCTTTGTCCTTTCATTTGATTAATTTATTTTTATATATTTTTCAATAAAATAAAATAAAATAAAATTATCTAAAAAAATAAAATAGAATCAATTCAAATATAAAAATTTTCTTTTTTTTTGTCTTTTTTTAAATAAATTCTCTTAATTTGTCACCCCCCCAGTCATTCACCCTCGACAGATACTGATTTGACTTATTTAAAAAGTAGATTCGAAATCTATGAGTTACAAACTTTGTCTTTTATATATCTAAATTATTTTATCTTAACATATAATGGAATGTATTGAAATGTAAAAAAAAAAAAAAAAAAAATAACATAGCTATCTAATAAAATATATAGCTAATCTAAGCATAATGCCCTTTGTACTGGGAATGTTAATGAAATTCCCGCGTTAATAGAATGGACGGTAAGCCAAAGCACGGAGAAACAAGAGAGAGAGTATATAGATATATCCCTTCACCCCCCCCCCCTTCCCCTTCCACCCTCTTCCTCTCTCACATACTATGTCGTAAAGATTAGGGAAGAACCCACAGAGTACGGTACCTGCCTCCGAGAAGATAAAAGCAGTAAAACAACATTCAAGATGGAGAAGGAAGGGATCATACCCAGGGGGCTGGAGGGGGGGAGGATGTAATATACACACAAGTAGGACTAAAAAAGCCGGCAAACGGGTCGAAGTGCCTGCCATCCTCCTCTCGTCGTCGTCGTCGTCGCTTGACGCTTGGATTAAGCCAAAAACTAGCGACCAAGAAAAAGTAAAGTACACTGTTCAAGTAATATGGTTTCTTACTGGTTGGTTGAGAAAGAGAGTGAAGGGGGGGGGAGGATTATTGGGCACAAAAACACACCAACACACACACATGTTTAATATTTCCTTATAATATATCGAATTCCTTTAAAGATGATATTCTTTTCGTAATTATTATTATTATTTTTTTTTTTTAGAAATTGATTATTAATTATTAACAGGCTTCGAAAAAAACCCCATAAAAATCCGTCAAGTAGTTACAGAGAAGGGCGAAATTAAATCTCATAATTATTATAATTAATAAATTTTAATTAATTAAAAATTAAATCTCACAATTATTATTCTATAATTAATCAATTTTAATTTGTTTCAATTTTTTTTTTTTGTTTTATATAATTAGATAGAAAATAATAAATTTCATATAAGTATATAATTATTAATTATAGAATAATAAATTTCATTTCTGTTTTGACTCTAGAACTACTTGACTGATTTTCATGGACTTTTTTTTATTAATATATTTTTTTTCTCCTCAGTGATTTTGAACTAAAAAAAAATTAAAATTAATTATTTCCAACAAAGTTTATACTGATCATTAGGACTTGCTATTGAAGTATGAAATTTATTAGAATCAAACAAAAATGCAATGTCTCGACTATCTATCGGCCAGTCCAAATTGATTATTATTTATTTATCGAGTAATTTTAATTTCTCTTATTATATTTAGAAAAAAATCTCATTAAATTCCGTCAAGTAGTTTCAGAGTACATTTAGAAAGTAAAAATTAAAAAATAATAATAATTAAATATAATTAATATAATAATTAAATATAAATAATAATAATTATTAATAAATTTTAATTCGTTTAATTAATTTTTGGGTTTTATATAAATAAGAAATTGTATATTTATATAATTATTAATTAATTATATTGTAGAATAAATAATATTTTTTTTCATCTCTGTTTGAGCTCTAAAACTACTTGACGGATTTTTACGAAATTTTTTTTTTAAATAAATTTTTTTATTTTGAAATTATTAAATGCTTTCAGCAAAGTTCGTACTGACCATTAGGACGTTTTATTGCAGTTATTTTATCATCAAACAGAACATAATCTACACATACGTAATCGTTTGGTCGTTTGGAATTTCGAAATGAAAATATATTCAGGAAAAATATTCAGGTCCCCAAATCCCCAAATGGGGAGCCTCTAAATATCCCTTCCAGCCAAACTCTCTTTTCTCTCATCATCCAAAATGTTAATTTAAAAATAATAAATTGAATATTATCTTCTTAAAAACAATAAATAAATTTTAATGTATAATTTGTTTGTCTCTTTTCGCATTTCACATTACAGGCAGGCAGTTCGTTTAATTTTCGAGTCAAGGCGCTCGCTATCTAAATGACTAATAATATAATATCCCTGGATATTATTACAAAAGAGAGTTTTAGAGCAAAACGCCCGCCACCCCGGGGGCCAAATGAAATTAAAACATTTTCTAGCTATTTGATAGTCATGTTAAAATTAAATACACTCGGTTATATGTTTCAAAACATTATTTATTAATTTTAATTGAAATACGTTCAATTGTAATTAATAATTATCTTGAAACATACAACCGAGTGAATTTATTTATATATTGTAGCATAATTAATTTTAATTTACAAAATGTTTAAAAAAAAAATTTAAATTTATTTGTATTTATTTAGTTTTCTTTCATATTTATTAGAAGCGAGATCTTTACCTAAAAATGCTTTGTGTTATTTCACTCCCCGCATAAGAAAATTGGATTATCTTTCTAAAAATATTAATACATAACGTCAGATATGCAACGTCTTGAAAAAGAAATTTAAAAAAAATAATATTTTATAATGACGTTAATTTTTGTATTAATTAATTTATAATGAGGAGATTACTAACATAAGCATACTTAATCTGTATTAAAATGTTAAATCCAACTATATTTAGTTAGATTGTTATAATTACCGCAAAATAATAAATAACTTAAAATATGAACTTTTTTTTCAAATTAGTCTCTTTCTCTACATGGTTAAATTTAAACAATTACAATATTCTTAAAAATTGTAAAAAATTAAAAAAACAGTAAATTTGAAACATACAACTTAGTCTTTTTAATTTTTAATCTAGTGTATTTAAAATGTTAATTTTTAATAAATCTTTGAAACTTTGTTTATTAAAGTGAAACTTTATTTATATTGAAAAAAATTTTTTCGTTTCTCTTTCAGCATGTCGGGGTTCAGCCCGTGACGCTACAGGTTGTGGCGTCACAACACGACGACAAAAAAAGGAGAGAGGAAAATTTAAATATTATATAAAAATAAAAAAAAAATTTTTTGGGAGATTTTTTTTTTATTTTTTAATTTAATAAAAAAAATTTTTTAAATAATTTTAAAAAATTTAAAAAATAAAAAAAATTTTTTTTTTTTTTTTTATTTTACCTAATCAATTCTTTTTCCTTTCTTTTTTCCTTTTTATTTATTAAATAAAAATAAAAAAAGCGAATTAAATACCCTTAATAAAATAACTTTATAAAAATTTTTAATAAACCCAACAAAAAAAAAACACTCATCTGCTCTAAACACACACAAATTTTTTTTTTTAATTCCTTTTTCAATTTTCATGAATTTCTCAATTAATTCTAACATTCAATTATTGATTTAAATAAATATTCATCGGATTGCCTGGGATTCGAACACATTCCCCTTGAATTTTGACGTTAAAATATTTGCATTTGTCTCTAATCTTGTCTTATCTCTATCTTATCTCTAATCTTGTGATCACAAGGAAGGGGAAGGAGGGATTTGATTTATTTAGAAACAATTTTTTACAAATATAAAACCAAACTTTAAACCAACAGGGTAAAATTCTGTAACTATTAAAAAAAAAGTCCATAAAAATCCGTTGAGTAGTTTTGAAGTAAATTGATTTTAAAGGAAAAGTTAAAATTAAATCTCACAATTATCATTCTATAATTAATCATATTTATATTAAATTTTAATTTAAATATTTTTTTTTAAATTCAAAATAAAATATTTAGAAAATAAGGGAGATTTAATTGATATTATCCAATCAATTTCAAAGTCTATGTTATTTTTATTATATTCCATGAATCTGTCTATCTACCTTAAAAAATATCGAGAATATTGGACAACAGGTTGTCGTTTGAACGATCCAATAGACTTGTCAAACAACCTCAAAAGATGATACTTCTCTCTCTCTCTCTCTATCTCCTTCAAAGACCGATTAAATTGTCTTTTTTTTTGAGATTAATATTCAGACAAACCATCTGAGTCCTTCTCTCTATAAGCCCATTTCAAATGACGTTTCCTTCATTCCTGGAAAAAAGTTTTTTTTTTCACCTGTAGATTAAAATTTATATTAGAAAATATCCACGTTGTTTGCAATGATACTTTTTTTTTTTTTTAATAAACATATGTAAGCCAGTCAAATGGTTAAAAAAAGGCCTAAATCTGCCAAAACGCGATGTAACACTGCTTTTTTGGTATGTTATTTGGACCCCTTAGGAGAGTGTGAACCTACATTTTGTAAGCAAAAAAAGTTGTGCTACCTGAGTGAAATACCTCAAAAACTGCAAAATTTTCGGACTTTTTCACTTTTTGCAACTCACTTAAAAAACTATGGGCTTTTGACATTAGTTGCTACTATCATTTGAAAGTATATTAAATTTGAAAAATTTGAAGCCAACCCACAGCTCCGTATCTCTAATAGTTTTTGAGATATGATGATTGAAAAATTTACATGCTTTTTAGAAATGTTACAATTTTCAGGTTTGCTGATACAATTACTGATCAAACATTTGATTTTGGAAAAAATAAATCTTCAGGAATAACCAAACCCTTTTTGATATAATATATCATTGATAGAATATATCATGTGCAATGGACATATGAGCATATCACCGAGTGTATTATTTAAAATATTAATCACATTTTTATATTATTTGAAATTTCTACAGGAATCCCGGTTTATTTCCCAGAGTTCCTTCGGTGCACGAAGTCACTCACCTCTAATTCAACCTCTGGCCGTAGCCATCTACCGGCACCCTGTGAAGTTAACCTTAATTTCTATCTCTAACTCCTCTTTCTATTTAACAAGCTAATCCTTAGTTCTGTTTTCTTTTATTCAACCTCTTCTAGGCTAGTGAGGATGTCCTAGTTTGAGGAGGAACTCCCTGAGCACCGACTCCTTTCGAAGAATGCATCACTGAGAGGGAACTTCCTTTACATGATGGGATGTCACAGTAACTCCCTCTCCACGTAGAGTTGCCTAGGGGCTATTGGGGAGAAACCACCGTGCCTGCTTGAGGATTAGTTAACAGTAAATAAATTTTTTTTTTTTTTTTTTTTTTCCCCCCCCCCCCCTTTCTCTCTCCCCCTCTCACTCACATACACACACACATATTTTTTTAGTTTTTTTAATCTATGACATTTTATATTATATATTATTAATTATTTATTTTATTTTTTGGGTCTGTCATTTTTAGTTTGTATTCTTATAGATTAAAATAAAAAAAATAATCATCCCCCCGGCCCGCCCCCGCTGTTTGGGATATGTGGGGAGGGTACTTTACTCTCTAAACCCCCACATAAATATTTTAATTTAATTTAACAATCCTGCACGTCCAGGGAACGCTTTTGTAGAAGCTGCTACAACAGTTAGACCTCTTTAAAATATCAACAACGCAATGTTTCAAATACATTAATTCCGTTCGATAACAAGAATAATAAAATAATCTTAATAAATAAACTTCGGACATTATATATTCATAAAAAAAATCCCCTTTTTTTTGTGGAAAATGTATGCCCATTTGCCTATCGAGTGGGAAATAGGAAAGCGACATTTGGATACCATTTATAAAGATAAGAAGAGAGAGGGAAAAAAAATCAGGGCACTATAATATCATCTGTTTAGCATAAAGCTATTTGCAACATTTTCTCCTATATATCAGAAAGGGGCGCCGTGTATGCAGCGTGTGTGCTGCTGCATCGGATTAAAGTTGGACAGACACAAAAAGAAATTGCAAACAAAAAAAAAAAAAAAAAAAAATAGTGAGAATCGCTTCTTTTTTTCACATTAAAAGCTCATCAGTTAGAGCATTTATTTTTTAACCTGTCTGTGTCGTCGTCGTCGTCGTCGTCACATACAGAAAGGATTTTCTTAGAGAATCCATTTATTTTTCTAAATAAAAGAAGTTAGTGCCATTAGTATTGTTAAGGTGATTTCACGTTTAATTCAATTTAATCATGTCTGGAGTAAGATATCTGCTGTGACTGGTCGTTGTGCTTGTCACACCTGATTTTTTTAATAATTAGTTTCTAGCATTTGTTTATTAAAAAATTATTATTATTTTTTTTTAATTTAATTAATCCATTTTTAAATTTTCTTAATTTTCTTACTTTCTTAATTCCCAATAAAATAATAAAATTACGTAAATTAAAATTTATTAAATATAATAAATTATAGAATAATAAGTGTGAGATTTAATTTTTAATTCTTCTGTTTTTGTTTAATAACTACGAAACTACTTGTCGGATTTTCATGGGCTTGTTTTTTTAATAATATAAAGAAATTTTTACAAAAAAACCTGATTTTATTTTTATACAAATTTATTTCCTGGGTTTTAGAAATAAAAAAATCGAAATTTATTAATAAAGTTAAGTCAAAAAAATAATTTTAATGTAGGTCTATAAGGGTATTTTATGGCTGGTGGAATTTGTATCAAGAATGAAAGTTAAAAGAAAACGCAGCCAAAATCTTTTCTTTAAAAAATATATTTCAACGATTTTCATTCTGAAAAAATTTAAAAAAAATGATTGTTAAGCCATATTTGTAAAAGGAAATGTTTCGTTTCGTTGTTTATAGTTCCGAGGATGGCTTTGATCAAAGCCGAAAAGTCAGCTGTTGAAATATATTTTTAAAGAAAAAACTTTTGTCTGCGTTTTCTTCTAACTTTCATTCGTGATAAAAATAATTTTACGTCTTTAGGTAGTCAAATTTATATGATTAAAGTCGTACCAGGCTGACGTTTCGGCCTCTTCAGAGCCGATTGACGAGAATACACTTTCAGCAACACATATTGACTTCATTCATTCTCCGGCTCTGAATATTGGCTATACGAGAGGCCGAAACGTCATTCAAGTAGGCCTACTGCTTTAATGCACTGCAACCAAAAAGCGGACATTTAGACGTCGAAGGAACGATGCTGCAACTTTGGGACATCGCAGAACGTCCCTGCGGCGTCGAAATGTCCCATTTTTGGTTACAGTGCTATGTGGGTATAGACTACTTTTAATCTATATATAAAAATGAAATGGGAAAAATGTATGTATGTAAATATGTATGTATATGTTCTATAGAAATCCACAATTTTTAATAAATTTCAAATTTTTTAATTCTAAGCCTGTTAAATAAGTTTTTATAGAAATAAATCAGGTTATAAATCACAAATTTTCTTCCGACAAATATCGAAGTTATTAAACAAAACAGAAGAATTGAGGGGGGGGATCGCTGAAGTAACGGTCTAGGAAGTTGGCTTTTATACAAAGAAGATCCCTGTTCAAATTCTGGGTCTCCAGGATAAAAATATTTATTTAATGTAAACAAATCAAGCAGGCACTGGATTGGGATATAGCACCACAATAGCCCCAAGGCAACTCTACGAGGAGAGGGAGTTCCTGTGACATCCCGTCCTGTGGAGGGGGCGTAAAGTAGGTTACCTCTCAGTGATGCATTCTTCGAAAGGAGTCGGTGCTGAGGGAGTTCCTCCTCATTCTAGAGTGGGTAAAAAGGTGCATAGCCTGACGAAGGCGGGCGCAAAGTATTTTCTCTCTATAAAGAGATTTATTATTATGAATAAATAATTTTCTTAAAAAGTTTTTCTTTCTTCTTAGCAAGCAACTCAATACTATAATAATAATAAATCTCTCTCTCTCTCTGATATCTTTTGAATTTATTTTTGAAATAATATGATCCTTTAATTGCTCTCGCTGTTTCATTTCTGCCAATTAAAGATATTAGAAACCATAATCTATTTGCCTGCTACTCGCTATAATATCGCTCGCTCGCTTCATGATGATGATGATGATGATGATGATGGAGTTTTTGTTTTTGTCGGACAATTACCGAATCTGAATCCCATCCCTAGGGGGGGAGGGGGCAAACAAAGTTAATATCAATTAATGTTTGGAGCTGAACATGAAGCGATAATTATACTATGGATAATAGCTGAGAGGGTCAGGATTCAAGTCAAAAGTTGACGAAAAAGTTTATAAATTATTATAAATGAATCTTTAAACAAAATAACAAAAAAAAAAAAAAGAGGAGATAGAGAAAGTTTGTATTAGTATAAGAGAGTGAGGGGTGTTATTTATTAGTACGGGAAAATTTTTCTAATAAAAGTCCTGTAGAGTTTTTTTTTTTTTTTTTTTTTTTTTAATATTAAATCTCTTTTTAATAATACTTTAGAAGATAAAGTGACCTAAATGGGGTCTATCATTTTATGAAAAACTTTTTTACCTTTGTCACCACTATATTTTTTTTTTTTTGGAGATTTTGTAATCAGGGTGTTATAAAAAAAATGTTTCTTTTTAGATATTCACTAACAAAAGAAAAATAAAATGCTCTAAAAGAGAATTATTAGACATAACAAAAAAATATTTTTAAAAAAAGGGTGGTACAGCACACAACTTTCTCTTACCTGGTAATCGAAGGTTGTGTTCTGTGCTTGTCACACCAGATTTTTTTGTGTCGAGATATATTTAGTTTTCAACGATATATTAGAATTCAAGATGTAAAATTTATAAACACGGGAAAAAATATATATTTTGTGCTCTCGGGATTGGTGTAGTTGGTAGTGCGCCTGTCTTGTATACCAAGGGTCGAGGGTTCGGATCCCAGGCAGTTCGATGATTTTATTTAAGCCATTTGGATATCAAATGGTTTAAATAAGAATGCATGGACCCCAATTTAAATATTTTCAAAATAACGGTTATTGTAAGTCTTATATGGCCTAAGTTGCCGAAAAGACTGTGTGTATGTGTGCGTGTGAGTGTTAGAAAAAAAAAAAAAAAGATTTATAATTTGTTTCCATGCCAATCATTTCTTCTATCCTTGCTATGAAGTTCAAGAGTAAAGAGGCCTTCAGGAGATTTCATACCGAATATTTGACACCATCAATGATGGTCTATCATATAAATTGATAAGCTTATATATAGATAAAAAAGTAAAAAATATATAATCTAAATTAAATTAGAGGAAATGCAGAGATTTTTGAACGGTTTACTAAACTTAAATATAAAATTTCAACTTCCTATCGTTCTTGAGATATTTTTTTCACAGACACACAGACAGACGCACACCGGACAGACAGTCCTTGTAGCGAAAACCACTTTTTTGAAATCAAGAGACCTCAAAACGTGTATATCCATCAAAATCTTGACATCAAATTTTTGACATTAATCCAATACTTTCTCTCTTTATATATTAACATATATAGATGTAAGAGAAAGTAAAAATAAGTTTCCTATTACCGGTAAGTTAAATGCTTAAGAATTTAATTAATTTAAAAAAAAAATATTTGAAAATGTCTCAGGATTTTCGGACCAAAAATTCATTGTGACCTCCTGAAACCCCTTAAGGCTGCTATTAATAAAAAAAAAAAAAAAAAAATGCGAAATTATCCACAGAAAAGAAGTTCGTTGCCAAAGGCGAATTGCGCAGCTAGTTTGTCTAAAAAAAAATACCATTCTAAAGGTTGTTATAAAAACTTCGCCCACTCGACATGTTTATTTGTTAAGTTCAAAGGGAGATGCGTGACAAATATACAAAATTATTTTCAATTACCGTCCATTTATAATTAGAAATATACATATACAGTATATTTAATAATAAATTTATTAACAAGTGTAAATTTTTATATTAAATTCTGATATTCATATATTTAATATAAGTCTATTATATTAAAAAAAAAAAAAAAATACACGTAGATTTTTTTTCCATCATCATCATATCTTTTTCACCCTCATAATTGATGAATGATTATTTTATAAAATAAATTGATTTTAATTGACATTCATTTTATTTTATTAAGTTAATTTATTTTTTAGAAGAGGGGGGGGGGGTGGAGAGTTAAAAACAAATATCAATTATAAACGGCAATTTATTATTATTTTTTGGTTGAAAAACAAAAAAATCTGGTGTGATGGTCGCACAGCACACAACTTTCTCTTATCTTCGGTAATCGAAAGTTGTGTTCTGTGCTTGTCACACCAGCAGTGGCGGATCCAGAGGTGTTTCTTGGGGGGGGGGGTAATTTGGTGTGACTGGTCGCACAGCACACAATTTTTTCTTAATTTCGGTAATTTAAAGGCGTATTCTATACTTGTTTGCTAGAATATAAATACAAATCAAATTTTTAAGTATCAATTTTTTAAATTTTACATTAAAAATAAATTTTTTTCCAAAAATAAGTATTTTTTTTTTCAAATATCGGGGGGGGGGGGAGTAATTACGCCCCTCGCCCTTGTATCCGCCCTTGCACACCAGATTTTTTTGTGTCGAGATATATTTAGTTTCCGCCGATATATTAGAATTAAATATATAAAATTTATAAATATGGAAAAATATTTATATTTTGACAATCATTTCTCCTATCTTTCCTTTGAAATACAAGAGTAAAGTCTTCAAACAATTTTGAGAGCAAAATGAGAATATAGATTTTAAAGAGCATCTAAAAAATAATTGATTTTTGAATTTTTAATTAAAATCGTTAGAGCAAATTTTGAGGAAAAAAAAAAAAAAAAAACTGAAAAAGTACATCTATGCAAATTCTTGTGCAAATATACACAAATGCAAAGAATACATATCCCGGTTACATATTTCTCTATACATTTCCTATTTATAGAAATTTCGGGACCCAAGTATTTTTCCTGTACTCCCCATAACGTCCTCTATAACAGTGCAAAATTTTGTTTCAAAATTCCAACGGGAAGTTGTTCAAACAGAGCGTGACAAACGGTCGGACAGGAAGACTCTCCGCTATTATATATATACAATAGATTTGAAATTCTTATCGGTATCCCCGTCTGTTTACCCGAAGACACACACTTCAAGCCCAACCGGTCGCTGGCCTTAGCCATCTACCGGCACCCCGCGAAGCATATACATATTTTCCTATCTCTAACTCCTTTCCTGCTAATGAGCTAATCCTTATTTCTGGTTCCTTTTATCCAACCTCTTTTATGCTAGGGAGGATGTCCTACTTTGAGGAGGTACTCCCTCAGCACCGACTCCTTTAGAAAAATGCATCACTGAGAGGGAACCTTCTTTAGGACGGGATGTCACAGCAACGCCCTCTCCTTGTAGAGTTGCCTGGGGGATATTATGATGGAACCCAATACACAATAGCCTCCTGACTTTATGGTAAATATTCTTACTGTATTGTGATTAGACCACAGTGATGCATTGTTTTTTTACACAGAAAAAAACAACAGGGTGGGCAAATAAATAAATGAAATATAGTTTAACCCTAGAACGCACAAGCTTTTTGGAAACGCAAAGTCACAAGGAGGGCCTCTCAGGCCCACTATATGTTTAATAGGTTTTTCAACACATTTTTGAATAATTATATTAATTTTTGTTCATTAATTTATTTTAAAATTTATAAAAATATATAACTAATCAATATTTTATTCATAATTTTAAGGTTTTTATTTTAAAAACATCTTTTACATATAATTTTTTTTAATACAATGACCACTTCAAATATTTCTTTTACAGCAGACTTGTTATTTTTGTTTTCTGTTTATTTTAGTTGGACACAAATAACATCTTCTTCTTGTAGGTTTTTTAAGATCAAAATTTTATTTTGACATTGAGGGGGTACTTCCTCAATTACCCTTCTAATTGATTTCTGTAGTCCTTGTATCGATCTTATTTTTATGTGATCGCAAATTAATTCCTCGCTCAATTCAACAAAAAATTTTCTTCGGAGGTGTTTTTTTGGAAATTAACATGAGATTTGTGTTTTAAATTAAAATAAATGATCATTGATGCAATTGCACATACCGTAATAAAGTTTTCAAAAAGGGCCAACAGCCAATGATTTGTTTTTCTTTTGCAGCTAGGCTTTACTACCGTATGAGTGTTTGTCATTTTATCCAAAATATCTACTGCTCCTTTCGATTGATTATAAAAAATAATAATTTCTGGTTTTTGGGCATGTTCATAAACAATACCAATATTGTCTGAATGATATATACTCGACAAGAGTAAAATATACTTCCTTTTTTAGGCACATAAGAGACAAGCGCAAATTTGAGAGTAAATCGAAAAAGTGGTTTTTTTTTCTAATAGGTAAAAATTCAGCTGGAATACATTTTTTATCTTTTCTAAAGTATCTTTTCCAATAAAAAATGGAGTATTGAAACAGAAATTATGAATCAGGTGAAAATTTCCGTAAAGAATATAAATATTTTTTTTTTTGATCAATATCTTCATTGCTTGAATTTTCATTATTTTCTTCAGTAATCTGATCCTCTATACTGTATTTTATTTTATTTATTTTTTTTTTAAGAATACTGTCTTTATCTTCGATAACATTTAAATCTCCTAGCTCTTTTCATTCTTTAGATATTTTGTTCACAAACAGACCATGTTGCAAAAACAACTTTTTTGGACTCAGGGGACCTCAAAACGTGTATATCCATCAAAATCTCGACATTGAATTTTTGACATGAATACAATACTTTCTATATAATTACATATATAGTTAAGAGAAAGTAAAAGCATTCTTGAATGTTATCAGAAGATATAATCTCAAAAATATAGAGAAGCTTTGAGATCCGAAAGTCGAGATGAAACTGACAGTTTTCTTGATTTTTTCAAAATTAATAAAGAATTTGACAATATTTATTTTATTATTTAAAAAAGAACATGACAATTTTAAATATTTAAATACATAATACATAATAGGTTGTCATTCAAAGTGTTTTAAATACCCAGAAACCCCAAGGGCCTGGGAGGCCCTCCTTGTGACTTTGTGTTTGTAAAGTGGTTCGAAGAAAAAATAAGGCATAAAAAAATTTTTTTTTTGAAAAACCCTTTAAAAATACCTTTATTATGAATAAATGGAGGAATACTAAAAACTTGAAATTTATAAGAAGCTTTTTCTGAGAGTTATTGAGAAAAAACGGAGTGACCGGGCCTGAAAGGCCCTGGTTTTGCGTTCTAGGGTTAAAAAATATATTTTTTCGAGGAGGAGGGGGGAGGGATGGTGGAATACACCCATTTCTCATCTCCACATCCCATGATTTTTGTGGTGTCCACTCCAATTTATTTTTTTTTTTATTTCCCCCTCTTCAATTATTTTATTAAATTAATAACTAAATGATAATATTCATTCTTTTTTTTTAAATTAATATTTTAAATAAAAATTTCATATTTAAATGCTTTTTTATAATATAAAATGTCCTAAGCCTGAGGTGAATGAAGAGGTCAAGAGGACAAAAGGTCAATAATATTTTTTTTATTTCTTTAGTATTATTATTTCATTTCATATCAGAGAAATTTATTATGTTATTGCTCTCTCTGTCTCTCTCTCTGACAAAAAATTTTTTTGTTTTAACATGCACATATGTTTATAAATAAAAATATTTTTGTTGTTTAGTACTTGAAAATATAAAATAATTTCATTTCTCTTTTGATTATATGATACGGTTCCAATATTAACATGTTTTTTGTATTTTCGGAATTTTCGAATACAATTTATCTTGGAAATTTGTTTAAAATGACAAATGAAATTCTTTTTTTTATAATATACTAGCTATATTATCCGCCTCAGGCGTCCACTTTGTCTTTTAATATGATATATGTGGTATTGTTCATCTCTTTTGTTATATCCTCTATGAATTCATTAACAGAAACGTTGCTACTGGCGAAATTATAATTATATAAAAGAGAAAAATAAAATTCTTTTTTTTTTTATTTTCTATAAAATCTTAATTTATTTGAATTTTTAGAATCCATCTTTAAAATTTAAACTATTATTTATTAAAATTAAATACGTATTTCGACATTATTTGAATCACTTTTGAAAATGACGAAATATGTTGCATGAAATTTATTGAAACATATCACCTTGTGTTTTTTTTTAAAGATTAAATTTACCTAATCCATCTTGATATTGTTTTTTTTATTATGAATCTTTATATGATTTTAAGAAAAAAAAGTTCATATAAACATAGATCCCGCTTCTATTTGAAGGATGATAAAGAAATTTTTATTAAATTAGAATCGGCGTTAGAAGTTTTTAAGAAACTTGTTAACCATCAATATTGTCAACATATCTAACAACTGGGCCACGAGGGAGATTTTTTTTTTTTATATTTCAAAAACATAAGAACAAATGAATGAATAAAGAATAAAAATTCAAAAATTTTGATTTTTTTCGAGTTTTTTGAAACACCCTGTACGTAAGCTGTTTTCACTTTTATTCTCATTTAATTTTGGAGTTTGGGCTTTCACAGTTGTTGTCATTAGTAAAATAACTTGATTTTCGGTTTAACTATGGTTTATTTTGTAATAATTACAACCCAGGCAACTCTACGAGGAGATGAAGTCACAGTGACATCCTGTCCTGTGGAAGGGACGTAAACAAGGTTCCCTCTCAGTGATGCATTCTTCGAAAGGAGTCGGTGCTGAGGGAGTTCCTCCTCAAACAAGGACATCCTTCCTAGTGTAGAAGAGATTGAATAAAAGGAACATGGTGGAACTAGAAATAAGGATTAGTTCACTAGCTAGAAACGAACGAAGGACGAGGAGCAGAAATAGGGAATTATGTATCTTCGCAGGAAGCTACGGCCAGTTGGGTTTAAGGTGATTTCAGAACCTCGGGTAAATAATCGCTGATTCCGGTATACTAATAGGAAAGCATTACCTATCGTTAGATGACAAGTCGCATAGAAAGAAAATCTTAAAAAAAAAACATTGATTGAACACCGATCTTAACCGAGGCCACACTATAGAATATTATCCTATACAAAGACAAAGCTCTTTTTTTTAATTAAAAAAATCATTAAACATTTCATTTTTTTAAAGAAATTATTTTAATATCCCTGTTGGTTGAGGAAAGGAGGCTTAAAACGCACCCTCCTCTCTCCCTCTTTCGCTTTTCCAGTTTTTAGAGCCATAAAGATTTCACACACGGGAAATTGGCCTGATGAGAAATTCGAGGATTCATTCCCTTTTCCCATCAACCAGCCCTACCCTCCTCTCTCTCTCTCTCTGTATATATACTTGAGTTGTTAGTCTCTCTATTTACTCGTACATAGAGGGGAAAGCTTTTAAATTACTCTATGCCATTAAGAGGGTAATTTAAATTATCCATTTTAATCAATTTTTTTTAATACAAATATATATGAACCGTAGGATCTATTAACCGTTGGCTCTGATGACACACCAAGTATATATAATAAAATTAATTTAAATAAATATTTATAATAAATTTAAAAAAAAATATTTTTTCAACCTAAATTTAAAAATCTGGTGTGACTGGCGCACAGCACACAACTTTCTCTTACCTTCGGTAATCGAAAGTTGTGTTCTGTGCTTGTCACACCAGATTTTTTGTGTCGACATGTATTTAGTTCCCGACAGTACGGAACATTTGAATTCAGATGTAAAATTTATAAGTATGGGAAAATATTTATATTTTGTTACCATGGCAACCATTTCTCCAATCTTCCCTATGAAATACAAGAGTAAAGTGGTGCTTCAGAAGATTTCAATTGCAAAATGAGAATATACATTTGAAAGAGCATCTAAAAAATAATTGATTTTTGAATTTTAAAAAAAAATCGTTGGAGCAAATTTTGAGAAAATCGAAAAAAACTGAAAAAGTACATCAGTAAAGTACTAGTACTCTTTGGCCGATTTTGATTAAAAGCTTATTTTTCCGGTCCCGGGGGTGTTTAACTTAAATATAAAATTTCAACCTCGTAGCTCAATTCCTTCATGCTTAAAATTGAACACACACACACACACACACACAGACAGACCATGTCGCGAAAACCATTTTTTTGGATTCAGGGGACCTCAAAACGTGAAGATCCATCAAAATCTCGACATCGAATTTTTGACATGAATCCAATACTTTCTCTCTCATATATATATTACATATATACATAGGTAAGAGAAAGTAAAAAGGGAAGCCATTTAACAGAGACTCCACTAACTACCCAAACATCAAACAACCGGCCTTTAAAAAAATAGTGGATAAGATAAAAGATAATCCAAGCATCTATTTTATGGGAACGCCTGGTAGATAGGCAATCAGTAACAAACGAATGGAAGGATAAAGGAGAAAAAAAAGAAACTCCTCCCTCCTCTCACTCCCACTTGTGACCACACTGGGACTTCATATTTTTCTATTAGGTCAGAAGAAGTAGGCGGAGCTTCTAGTGTATTCAAAGGAGGAGCTAAGCCTCTTCTCTTTCATTTCTCATCCCTAACACTTCTGGTTGCCTAACTCCTAGGAGCTCTTTCTCCCGATCTAATTTGTTGATATTAGATATATTAGAATTCAAGATATTAAAGAGAAAAATATTTATATTTTAGCAATCAATCTCTTAATCTATAATATGAAGTACAAGAGTAAAGTATGCTTCAAATGCAAAATGAGAATATACATTTTAAAGAGAATCTTAAAAAATATGGTGTGACTTAACGCACGGCATACATTTTGACTGCTTGTGATAAACTAAGGTTATTTTTCAAATCTATCTATATATATAATTCGCAAATGTCCGTCTGTCTGTCTGTATGTCACGCTCTATTTCAGCAACTTCCCGTTCGAATTTTGAAATGAAATTTTTTATGCATAAAGAGGACCTTCTCGGGATTACAGGAAAATTATTTTCATCCCGAAATTCCTATAACTTTTTGAGTTATTAATTTTTAAAGTTACGATTTCTTCCATAGGAAATGTATAGAGAAATATTTATTTATTCTTTTCATTTGTGTATTTCATGAATGTAAACAAATCCTCAAGCAGGCACTGAATTGGAATGGAATAATAATAATTTTCTTTCCTTAATTAAGAAGAAAAGGCGAGGGTCCGCCACAGGCGGGCCCGAGCCAGCTGGCGGGGGGGTCCAGGGGGCGAAGCCCCCTGTCTAGACGCAAAGGCGGGCGCCACGGGTTCTCATAATTAAGAAAAGGCGAGGGTCCGCCGCAGGCGGGCCCGAGCCAGCTGGAGGGGGGTCCAGGGGGGCGAAGCACCCCGGCTAGTAAATACAAAATTACATAAGAATTGAAAAACATTTTTTTTAATATTTAAAAATTTAAGGGGAATGAATCAAATAAAACTCGCCATATGGGGATTTAACATTGGCCCTATGGAAAATTTAATATAGGCCTATATATATTAAGTTAATCACCCTTAAGATATTTCATTACTATGTTTTCTCAAATGAATTCAATTCAAATCAACTCTTTCAATTAATTACTTAAGCAAAATTTGAACTTCATATTAAAAGGAAGAAAAATAGATACTTTTATCATGAAATCCTTAATTGAGTGTGATTAATAAAGAAAGTTCGTTTAAAATTGAAAATTAAATTTTCAGCCTGAAAATGAATTTGAAAAATGTGAAATACTACACCAGTAGTCTTTTACAATTTTATATCATATCAATTTATTATTATTTGAAATGAATACCAAGATTTATTTATTCGTGGCGGGCTTCCCTGCACGAAGACACATACCTCAAACCACCTGTTCGTAGCCATCTATTCGCATCCCGTGAAGTTACAACATTTCCAATTTCTAACTCCTCCTTCTGGGTAAATTTCTACCTAATGTACTAATCCTTATCCCTAATTCCGTTCGGTTCCTTTTATCCAACCTCTTCTATGCTAGGGAGGATGTCCTAGTTTGAGGAAGAACTGCTTCAGCACATACTCCTTACGAAGAATGTATCACTGAGAGTGAATCCTCTTTACGTCCTTTCTACAGGGCGGGATGTACACTTCAAACAATTTTCACGAAAGATTTTACTGATATACTTTTTAAAGTTCATATAAAAAATAGTTGGTTTATGAATTTTAAACAATATTGTTGGAGCGGATTTTGAAAAAATCGCAAAAACTCAAAAAGTATTTAACTAAAGTACTAGTATACTTTTTAGCCGATTTTGTCCAAAAGCTTATTTTAACTGTCCTGGAGGTTACCTAACTTGAATATAAAATTTCAACCTCGAAGCTCTTTTCGTTTTAGAGATATTATGTTCACAGACAGATAGATCATTTTCTTTTGAATTTTTCACCGTATGTTTCTTAAAATAGACAAAAAAAAAAAAAAAAAAATTAAGAATTCCGCCCTTTCTTTTACTCCCCCACCCTTTTTTTCTCGGATATAAATATTTAAACTATTTATTTAATCATCTCTCTTTTAAATAAATTCGTAACATAATAATATCAATAATACTAAAAAAAAAATAACTATTTTGTATAGTCAACAAAAACATCCATTCCTAAATCCTTTTGATCTCTGTGCAAATGTTTTTGATATTTATTTGTCCGTATTTTAGAGCAAAAAACAAACAAATTTTTTTTTGTTGTTGTTGTTAAACAAAACCAAATAATTATAATAAAATAATTCTTATATGATATGATGAAACGGAATATGAAATTACCCCCCCCCCCCTCCTCCTCCACCCGTTTATATGTAACGCGTTAATTACTTTAATTATTAAAAAAAATACAACCTACGTATTCACAATGTTATATTCCTTGACAATTTAATCCAATTTTAGAGCAGGGATTTTTTTATATATATATATTTTTTTTAGATAAGCTTAACATGTTCTTATTTTATACAGATAAATCTTCTCAATGACGTAGATTATTTTTGCTTGAAAATGACGTAAAAAAAGAGTGGAGGGGGAAATATTCTAATTAAGAAAAATTTTTTATTATTTTGTTGTGTATTCATATTAAAGAATATTGGGAAACATTTGTCTTTATAGTGCTAGTGATTTTATCCTATCGGGATCACCGTTTATTTACCCGAGGTGCTTTCGTGCACGAAGACACATCTCAAATGCAACCGACCTCTGGAAGCTGTAGCATTTCCTATCTCTAACTCCTCCTCTTGCGTTCATTTCTAGTTAGTGAACTAATCCTTAATTCTGCTTCACCCGGCTCCTTTTATCTAACCTCTTCTATGCTAGAGAGGATGTCCTAGTTTGAGGAGGGATTCACACTCCTTTCGAGGAATGCATCACTGAGAGGGAACCTTCTTTGCGTCCCTTCCACAGGGCGGGATGTCACAGCTACTCCCTCTCCTCGTAGAGTTGCCTGGGTGCATAGGCGCCGGAACTGGGGGGGGCACGGGTAGCATTGCCCCCCCCTGGCATCCTACAGGGGGGGGGGGGCAGGGGGGGGCAAAATTTCTTCTTTATTTCATTTAGTTTTAAAAATGATATATTTTAAAATTTTTTTATTTAAATTTAAAAAAAATTAAAAAAGTAAGAAATTTTTTTATTTTATATAGACCTATTGTATTTCTAAATTCTAAATACATTTTATATGGAATTAAAATAATAAAATTTAGATAACATGAAAACTTGAGACTTTATGCCTTGGAAAAAAAAAAAAATTAAAATAAAGAAAATTAAAAATATTTATTTCCTTCAAATAGTAAATAACAAATCTACTATATAGCCTAAAAAAAAATTTTGATTAAATAATTTGCATATTGTTAAACTATATATTTGTAAAAGTTAAATATAAAGGACTACAGACTATTTAGTGTAGTTGATTAACAGTTATAAGAAGAAAAAATGAAACGTCGATTTATTGATGATTATTTTAAAAAGAAACAGGTAAGAATGGCCGTAGGCCTATCTTAGAAACTTATTTTACTTCGCCAAAAATATACGTACGCTAAAAATTTAATAAAAAAATGAAAATTTCTTATTATATCTGGTTCTTTCGTAGGCTCTTTAGAAAAAAGGAAGCATTAGCACGGGTAGTCCTTTGCACCATGAGCATCGCCCTAGTACCAGCAGTAACATTTCTTCCACAAACACCATAGGTATTAATATAATAATTTCAAAAAATGAGTCATTATGCTTGTTTATTGTTTTGTTGCCTTGCTCAGAGATCGGAAATTCAATTAAATAATTTATTCATTTATTTAACAGAAAACATCGCCGATGATCCATCTGCTCCTGTAAAGAGTGTTTCTTTTGCTTTTACTAAAAACACACACGAAAAGATATGCTCTTTAAACGAACCGTATCAACCTTTGGATATTCCTCCATGGACCCAATCTGGACGTAATCATAATTTTCAGAATGAGTGGTTCACAACATACCCTTGGCTTCATTTTGACTCAATGACTAAAAGTATTTTTTGTTTCATATGTGTCCAAGCGCTAGGAAAAAAATTAGTAAAATGTGAAAAAAATCATGAAACAAACTTAGTGATTGATGGGTATAAAAACTGGAAAAAAATTATCATAAAATTAAAAAGTCACGAAAAATTTGCTTTTCACAAAGAATCATTTATAAAATTAGAAGCACTGAAGAAAAATACTCCAATTATTTCCTTATTATCTGAACAAACATTATCTGTTCAAATACAAAATCAAATCGCTCTAAAAACAATAATAACCTCAGCATTATATTTAGCTCGTCGGGGAATTGCATTTAGAGCACTATGATATTAATGAAGGAAATTTCATTCAATTATTATGTCTCAGGGAAAATGACATTCCAGAATTAAAATTATTTTTAAACACAAAAAATCATATAATTCTTCAGATATTCAGAATGAAATATTGAGAATTATTTCCCATGATATTTTATGTAAAATTATTAAAATAATAAAAAAGAGGAGAATATTCCTCTCATTGTTGATGAAACCAATGATGTACAGGAAAAAGAACAAGTTTCACATCGATCAGATCTGCAGATGAAGATACTCTTGAAATTGACAGAGTTTTTTTTCTGGTCTCTACGTGACACTCAATTTCATGACTGGGGAATCATTGTATAATATTATAAAAGACATGCTTATTCGTTTTGATTTAAGTATGATCTCTTGCTAGACAATACTGACGGAGGATCAAACATGACCGGAATAAAAAACGGCAGTCAAATCAAGAGTGTTGGCAGATCAACCAATGGCTTTATTTATTCATTGTTCAGCTCATTCTCTAAATTTGGCTGTGCAGGATTCTTCAAAAAAGAATTCCTTTAATACGTGATTGCTCAATGGCAACGACATAGAGTTATTGTCAAAGAATCACCAAAACGATCACATACCTTTCATGAGACTGCTAAGGTCTGCTTGAATAGAGAAAACTGGCCCTCGGCCATTATGCCCAACTCCATGGACCATCAGACATACTTCATTGTCAGGGCTATCATCACTTACCCTGCTGTTTTGACTTTCTATTTTCATTAGCATCTTGTACGATGATATAGGGTCCAGCCAGGGGGATCTATGGGATCAATTATCAAAGGGTTCTATATACTTTGAATTAGACTTAGTTATCTAATGCTTTCTAACTGATCAATTGAGCAATGTTCTTCAAAGTGAAACACAAAATCAGAAGCTGGGCAAGAAGCTGTTGAGTTAGTTTGGAATCTGTGAAAAAAACGCTCAGAACAATTTCTTTAATGAATTATAAAGGATGTAAAGAAAAAAATAAAAGAAATGAATCTTGAGGAGCTCCTCGTTAATGAGAAAGCGAGATTCCTAAAAAAATTTCTATATAAACCTAACGAGTCTGAACACAAGTTCACGTCAATAGAAGAATATTTTAGAAAATTTCTCATGAAGTTATTGATGGATAATCAACGAGATTGAATTAAGATTTCTCCCAACCGGGTTTTTAAAATATCTACAAATCGAAAAAATTGTTATTTTAGAAACCCGTTTTTGGGACCAATCTGTTAGATATTTTAAAAAAGAAGATGAGTTTGTAGAAGAAAAGGTCAAAAGAGAATTTGATTTCTTTAGGGAATTAATTCTCAAGCTAAATGCTTGAATGATTTTGTAATAAAATACAAAAATCTTAATCAAGAATCAAAAAAATTATTTCCTAATCGAGAAATATTCTAAAACTACTTT